>JANAVB010011396.1:4577993-4768004 GCA_029216955.1 Iris pallida | reverse complement strand
TCAAGCTAACCTAAAGGAATCACATCTGACCGCAGTTAAGCGTATCTTCCGATACCTTAAGGGCACTTCTTCTGTCGGCTTGTGGTATCCCAAAACTAAATCCTTTGACCTTATTGGTTATTCGGATGCAGATTTTGCGGGATGCAAGGTTGATAGAAAAAGTACTAGCGGTACATGTCATTTCTTAGGCAAGGCTCTAGTCTCTTGGTTTAGTAAAAAGCAAAATTCTGTAGCCTTATCAACAACAGCTGAGTATATCGTCGCAGGACGTTGTTGCGCTCAGATTTTGTGGATGAAACAAACCCTAGAAGACTTTGATTTATTTTTCACACATATTCCCATTTTCTGTGATAACACGAGTACCATTAATTTGACTAAGAATCCTGTATGTCATTCTCGTACTAAACATATCGAGATTAGACATCATTTTCTTAGAGATCATCATCAAAATGGAGATATGAACCTTGTGTACATAGATACTGAAAATTAATTAGCTGACATCTTCACTAAACCTTTAGCGGAAGATCGTTTCAATTATTTACGTCGAGAATTAGAAATTTTGGACGTCAATAATATTAATTGATTTTATTTTATGATTATATATCATTATGCAAAAACTGTGTTAGAGACAAGCTAATAAAGAGTCTGTCTGTCACCACAACTACGGTTGAAGCGAAGCGGTACTTAAGAGTTCCTCGGTGAACCTCCGCCAGCTGGGACAGTACTCCTACAGCTAATCTGAGACAGTCGCTGTGTAACGACATTTAATTCATAAAATATTATTAATTATGTTATTTGAAGACTAAAATAACTAATCTTTGAATTAATATTTGCAACGAGTCAATGAAAAAGAAGTAGCACAAATCAACTTTGAAAGAACCCTAGGCGAATTCGGCCAGAGCTCTGACCGAATTCGGCCCGAGTTCGGTTGAGGGTGTATGTGTATATATACGAACCCGAGAGCTTCTTCTCTTTCATTACTTCCAAACTAATTACAACAGCAGCAGCAGCCGACCCCGACCTCCAAACCCTAGTTCTTTACCAATCTATTGCTTCCAATCTACTTGGTAAAATCCTTCCAAAATTTGGAATCGTGCGAGATCGTTCTTCTCTACAACATATCTAATTTTCGTGAGGTATAACTGTCACGCCCCGCTCCCGTATAAGAGCGATCGTCCTCGCTAAGGCTGATGCCGCACGAGCCTAGATTGCGCTCGTGCAAGGCGGATCCCATAACGGCCGATTACAGCGGCTGCGACGGGGTCGTCGCAGAGAAGTCCCGAGCAGAGACATTGAACACGCAGCGGAAATTTAGAACAAACACAAGTTATTCAAAGAAGCCCCTTTTATTGATATTGAAACAACGGTTACATTGGGGGCGCAAGGCCAAGATTACAATTACTCAGATACACTCGCCTCACATTACAAATCACTCTGCTCTCTCTCATCTCTCGATACAATACTTGTCGATCCAGTGGAAGCTTCGGAAGGCGATGTCCATACATTATGTCCCGTATAAGTCTTCGAATCCATGCGGCTGCACGCTTCGAATCGCCAAGGAACTTCGTGCCTCGACGCATCTAAGCGAGCTCCGCGCCACGAGCTTCTACCTGTGCCTGCACATAAATACTGTGTGGGTGTCAGTACCACTGTACTGGTGGAGTGAGCTCCTCGCCCACCCATACAGAACCGACACGTTTATTTTACTTTGTGCAACACAAGCCCCCCCTTTAATATTTGTCTTTCTAGTCTTGCCTTAGAATCGATTTTAGGACCGACGCTCGGCCTATTTAGTGTCTTTAGACCATCTCCGTGCCTTGCACTAATAACGTACCCATACTTTGCCTCTAGACCTTTCTCGTGCTTGCATTGTCAACGTACCGACTCATACTTGTCTTTCGTACCATACTCTTGGACGTAACGACTAGGTTGTGTCATTTACTTGCCCTACGGCCCTTCTCGACTTAACTCGAAACGTATAACCCAACTGGTGGAACCGATGTTGAGAACTCAAGTACGACAACGTATCTCGTGCCGAAGCACGTGTCTTTACGTATAACCGAATCGTAAGCTTTATAACACTTTGGTGCAACCGAGCACACATTTCACAACACAACGCATACCGTGCTTACGCTTCCTTTGTTACGACCGATACCGTGCATGCGGATTCGCCGCTTAGCACGCCATTTATCTATATGAAAGGCCACTGGCATGACAAGCCATCGCGGACATAGCTCGGGTAGGCGGCGGGTCCTTCGATGCAAGGTAGCTAGCCCCATGGAAAGCCCCCGACTACCCACGCAATAAAAGCATGCGCGCTATAACGTCTACCCCCTAGGATGACTGGGCCCGGTGCCCCGGCGTATAACCAGTCTAGGCAGAAATCCTTGTCGACAAGGTGTCCAATGACCACGCACCTACGAGACATTCTAGACTCACGTAAATGCATGGCCTACTTGTTGGTACGACCGGAACTATACTTAGCAACTCGTGCTCTAAATCACACTTGGCATAACGTGCCTCGGGATCGCGAGACTCCCAACCGAGGGATCGCCTCGAACTTCTTAACGTGGATAGGAACGCGAGACTCCCAACCGAGGGACCGCCTCGAATACTTAACGTGGATAGGAACGCGAGACTCCCAACCGAGGGATCGTCTCGAAACTCAACGTGGATAGGAACGCGAGACTCCCAACCGAGGGACCGCCTCGAAACTCAACGTGGATAGGAACGCGAGACTCCCAACCGAGGGACCGCCTCGAATACTTAACGTGGATAGGAACGCGAGACTCCCAACCGAGGGATCGTCTCGAAACTCAACGTGGATAGGAACGCGAGACTCCCAACCGAGGGACCGCCTCGAAATTCAACGTGGATAGGAACGCGAGACTCCCAACCGAGGGACCGCCTCGAATACTTAACGTGGATAGGAACGCGAGACTCCCAACCGAGGGACCGCCTCGAACTTCTTCGAACTCGAGGGAACGACTACTACGTAGCCTTCCAACTTAACTTGAACAAAACGTGTTCCTTAAGTGTCATGGGTCGTGGCTAACTTTACATCGTGCCAATCGTGGCTCGTGCCTGTAACTGACTTCTGTCTTACGCGACGTTATCACCCAAGTCATACGTTATATGACGGGCCTTGAGATCGTGGGACTATTTAACTTGGCAATCGCAGAACGAGCGGGACGGCACTTAGAATGACTTAGGTCGATCGGCATAACTTTGCCTAGCTTACTCAAGCCTATAACTTAACCCGAGGGACGAGCCAAGGCTATGCCAAGCCTTGCGCAGTGGAAACGAACATGCTTTATCGAGCATTTACGCGGGCGACGCCTATGACTTAGGCTAACTCATCGTTTGTGTCGAATACCAACTTTCCTTCTCCCAAGCCACGGGACGAAGGATCGAGTGTCATTTTAAAGCACGCTGAGCTGACTTCTATTGAGACCGTGGGACCATTTTCCATGTTCTAAGACATTCCGACGGGTCGGGATTACTCCCTTAGCTATGTGCGTTCGTAGCTTTTATATTAGCCTACTTGTGCAAGTTGAAACCACACGAATTATTAAGTGAAGGCAGAGATGAGGCAAGTTCACCGAAACTCCCCCACCTGAGCGATGTCTTCGAGTCGCCGTTGTAAGGCCAAGTCTGAACGCCGTCGGCGTTCCGATTCCTCCGATTGACTTTGCGGGACGGGGCACTACAACATACACCACTCAGAACAAGTCTCGTCCTCGAGACTTTCCTGAAGGCAAGCCATCCTACATTTCTATGGCCAAGACTCAATCGTACACATTTCGCCTACGCGTTTCTTCGATTTGGAGCCACGCTCGTACTTATCGCTAACTTAGTCGTAAGGCACACTAATCGATCAACCAACATTCGAACTCGTCTAAAATCAATGATCGTATTACCATCAACATTTCTTTGAAACTCACGATTTCAAAATCCTCGACACTTTTTCGTTCCTCAAGTCTCACTTGATTCAACGTATCACTTAGTTGGATCGTGCACATATTCCAGGCGTCCCCAAAATACATGCATTTCAGCCAAGCCTCGTGATAGAGAATCCGCCATCACCACTCGAGTCGGATCGTGCACATATTCGGGCGTCCCTGATATACGTGCATGTCAGCCAAGACTCGCGAGTGGTGCCTCCGTAACTCCTATCGCTTCGCGCTCGAATGCCTGCCTAACCGCTAGGCTTTGTCTTTTCGTCAGTACTGGAATCATAGTTCCCAAACAACGATATCAACACTGACCCCATCCTAAGGTCAAACCAAATCGATGGTACGGGGTTTTCTACCCAAGCTCGCATCACTCCGATTTCTAAACATCGAGCATCGATTTCCTACGCACATCCCCATATTCGTCGCACGGGGTACGAGTCGTATCGGTAAAGCCATCATACGATAATTCACGTTTCAACCAATCCTCGATAAGAACATATCGCTCGTTCATCAAGCCATTTCGTATTGTCTATCTCTTCGAACACGTTCGACATAATCTGCCTATCAATCTTTCCAAGTCAAGCACGCTACAACACGATTCATCGCAAAACCATAATTCATATTTCATACTTCCAAAATCATCTATTCCAATTCACGCAATCGATTCACAAGGTCGTCTGACTTAACAATATGTTGTGCTCCGATCTCACGCGAGTCCGATTATCCACGGTGGTTCATGAATCACCATACAACGCACCCGCAGAATAATCATTCTCATCGGGGCGTAACACTTGTTTTGGGTCTAGACTAAATCATTTTCGATGCGCGGATTGGACCTACACAATCCTCAAGTTTCATCCATTCGTCAATTATTCGCATCAAACCAATAAGTCAAGACAATCAAAGTTGTCGCATCCAAATTTTCCGAGTTTGATCATTCCCGCGACATGAATCACCATGTCAGCGCTCACGCGGAACGATCGTCCCAAATTCGATGCAACGCATGTGCGAGTCTAGAGTAGCGCTCGCGCAAGACAAGACCGTCGACGTTGTGGTTATCAACGCAACCATCAAAACACGATCACTTTTATCCAACATTCACCTCAAGCAAAATCCTAAGTATTGCATCCAACCGAATAATAGCACTAGCACGATCGTCATTCACCGAATCCGAGTACCTCCGAGTTATTGTATATCATCTTTGATACGCCTCAATACCATCGACGATATACGTAACCTGACGATCTTCGTTTGTAACGAATTCTGAGTCGTGCAAATGATGCTATCGTCCGACTGCTTATCTCCTCGAATCGTTTACATCATCAATTTCTTCAACCCAAATTCACGTATCGTTTATCCGTCGATCTTAAGTCATCGACTACATATTTCTTCAATCAAGTCATCCATTTATTCTATCGTTTAGAATTTCCATTCAATCATTTCGTAATTCGCACTATCGTTTACAAATCGTTCGAACGGTATCACGTTTGCGACTCTCGAATCATGACCATCTAAGCGCTACTCGTTCTAAGGCTTTGCGATATCATCGCTTGTCGACATACTCGTACTATCTGTAACTCCTCTGGTCCTGCTCGAATAATTTCTATAACGTCCATACACCACTCGGCTTCGAGCCATCCGATCTAGTCCTCAATCACGTTCGTATCGACGCACTAAGTCGTTCGCACAATCCTCAAAATCCAGAACAATCTTTCGTGTACGCCTAAGCGTTAGTCTGATAACGTTCCTATCGATATACACTCCAAGTGTATTTTCGTTCCCGATCGAGCGATACTTGATATCACTCGCAATTCGTTTGCACCCATAAGTCGAGGTGCGCGATACGAAACACAACTTAGCCAAAAGGCCGTATGTATAACCATTCTGTGCGGACAACATTCCAAGTTTGCACGCTCAATTGCTAGGGTCGACGTTGGACTAATTAGGCATACACGCGACTTGCTAAGGTCAACGTAAGACTATTCGGCACACGTGCGACTTTGCTAACATTGGCACATACTTTCTATCGAGTCAAGTTTGTAACGTTCGGCACAAAGGCCCTATCGACGCATTTGGCAACGGCCTACCGATGCATTAGATTGAACGCTTGTACGAGCTTTCGAAAATATTTAGACTTATTGTATGGACATGCCGAGGGACATTTGAGAGAGAGCGCACCAACGATAACAACTTGCGGAAGCAACAGAGTTTTACGGAAACATCGAAGTTAAAGAATTCAATCGATGGTCCAAGGACGTAAAGCCGTGCTTTGATACCACTATGTCACGCCCCGCTCCCGTATAAGAGCGATCGTCCTCGCTAAGGCGTGATGCCGCACGAGCCTAGATTGCGCTCGTGCAAGGCGGGTCCCATAACGGCCGATTACAGCGGCTGCGACGGGGTCGTCGCAGAGAAGTCCCGAGCAGAGACATTGAACACGCAGCGGAAATTTAGAACAAACACAGTTATTCAAAGAAGCCCCTTTTATTGATATTAAAACAACGGTTACGTTGGGGGCGCAAGGCCAAGATTACAATTACTCAGATACACTCGCCTCACATTACAAATCACTCTGCTCTCTCTCATCTCTCGATACAATACTTGTCGATCCAGTGGAAGCTTCGGAAGGCGATGTCCATACATTATGTCCCGTATAAGTCTTCGAATCCATGCGGCTGCACGCTTCGAATCGCCAAGGAACTTCGTGCCTCGACGCATCTAAGCGAGCTTCGCGCCACGAGCTTCTACCTGTGCCTGCACATAAATACTGTGTGGGTGTCAGTACCACTGTACTGGTGGAGTGAGCTCCTCGCCCACCCATACAGAACCGACACGTTTATTTTACTTTGTGCAACACAAGCCCCCCCCTTTAATATTTGTCTTTCTAGTCTTGCCTTAGAATCGATTTTAGGACCGACGCTCGGCCTATTTAGTGTCTTTAGACCATCTCCGTGCCTTGCACTAATAACGTACCCATACTTTGCCTCTAGACCTTTCTCGTGCTTGCATTGTCAACGTACCGACTCATACTTGTCTTTCGTACCATACTCTTGGACGTAACGACTAGGTTGTGTCATTTACTTGCCCTACGGCCCTTCTCGACTTAACTCGAAACGTATAACCCAACTGGTGGAACCGATGTTGAGAACTCAAGTACGACAACGTATCTCGTGCCGAAGCACGTGTCTTTACGTATAACCGAATCGTAAGCTTTATAACACTTTGGTGCAACCGAGCACACATTTCACAACACAACGCATACCGTGCTTACGCTTCCTTTGTTACGACCGATACCGTGCATGCGGATTCGCCGCTTAGCACGCCATTTATCTATATGAAAGGCCACTGGCATGACAAGCCATCGCGGACATAGCTCGGGTAGGCGGCGGGTCCTTCGATGCAAGGTAGCTAGCCCCATGGAAAGCCCCCGACTACCCACGCAATAAAAGCATGCGCGCTATAACGTCTACCCCCTAGGATGACTGGGCCCGGTGCCCCGGCGTATAACCAGTCTAGGCAGAAATCCTTGTCGACAAGGTGTCCAATGACCACGCACCTACGAGACATTCTAGACTCACGTAAATGCATGGCCTACTTGTTGGTACGACCGGAACTATACTTAGCAACTCGTGCTCTAAATCACACTTGGCATAACGTGCCTCGGGACCGCGAGACTCCCAACCGAGGGATCGCCTCGAACTTCTTAACGTGGATAGGAACGCGAGACTCCCAACCGAGGGACCGCCTCGAATACTTAACGTGGATAGGAACGCGAGACTCCCAACCGAGGGACCGCCTCGAATACTTAACGTGGATAGGAACGCGAGACTCCCAACCGAGGGATCGTCTCGAAACTCAACGTGGATAGGAACGCGAGACTCCCAACCGAGGGACCGCCTCGAAACTCAACGTGGATAGGAACGCGAGACTCCCAACCGAGGGACCGCCTCGAATACTTAACGTGGATAGGAACGCGAGACTCCCAACCGAGGGATCGTCTCGAAACTCAACGTGGATAGGAACGCGAGACTCCCAACCGAGGGACCGCCTCGAAACTCAACGTGGATAGGAACGCGAGACTCCCAACCGAGGGACCGCCTCGAATACTTAACGTGGATAGGAACGCGAGACTCCCAACCGAGGGACCGCCTCGAACTTCTTCGAACTCGAGGGAACGACTACTACGTAGCCTTCCAACTTAACTTGAACAAAACGTGTTCCTTAAGTGTCATGGGTCGTGGCTAACTTTACATCGTGCCAATCGTGGCTCGTGCCTGTAACTGACTTCTGTCTTACGCGACGTTATCACCCAAGTCATACGTTATATGACGGGCCTTGAGATCGTGGGACTATTTAACTTGGCAATCGCAGAACGAGCGGGACGGCACTTAGAATGACTTAGGTCGATCGGCATAACTTTGCCTAGCTTACTCAAGCCTATAACTTAACCCGAGGGACGAGCCAAGGCTATGCCAAGCCTTGCGCAGTGGAAACGAACATGCTTTATCGAGCATTTACGCGGGCGACGCCTATGACTTAGGCTAACTCATCGTTTGTGTCGAATACCAACTTTCCTTCTCCCAAGCCACGGGACGAAGGATCGAGTGTCATTTTAAAGCACGCTGAGCTGACTTCTATTGAGACCGTGGGACCATTTTCTATGTTCTAAGACATTCCGACGGGTCGGGATTACTCCCTTAGCTATGTGCGTTCGTAGCTTTTATTTAGCCTACTTGTGCAAGTTGAAACCACACGAATTATTAAGTGAAGGCAGAGATGAGGCAAGTTCACCGAAACTCCCCCACCTGAGCGATGTCTTCGAGTCGCCGTTGTAAGGCCAAGTCTGAACGCCGTCGGCGTTCCGATTCCTCCGATTGACTTTGCGGGACGGGGCACTACAATAACTCCCTCTCTCTTCACCTTTCAAATTAGTGCTTTTTTTTCAATGGCACCTAGATTTAATCCGTCAAAGAGGAAGAAGACCACTCCTAGTGAGGAAGGGTCCTCTTCGAATCCTCATACGGATTCTTTGTTTTCGCCGGTCCAAAAGAGCGACGGCGCTTTCGATGGGTTCTTCTTTCAAACCCTCGATCAAGCTTTATTATGGTACGGTGACTTTTCCACCCGTTCCATATGTAGCGGCGCTCCGGTTAAATGGACGGTATTCCCTGATCATCGTCACTTATTTGAGGCATTAGGGTTACACTTACTTGTTAAACTATGCTTCCCAATAGCTACCAATGCCATTAGATTGTTCTATTGCAATCTCGTAGTTAACACTTTTGACGTGAGCACACGTGTCGGAGGCATAGACATTGACTTCAATGATGTCCTTCTAGCAGAGATTCTTGGTATTCCCAATGAAGGTGAACCGCTAGTTGATATCACGGAATTCGATTTCCCCGAAGGCACAACACTCACGAGTTTCAAAACGGAACTTTGTGCACCTGACAGAGTACGTTCTGGAAAGTTCAAGGCTAACAACCTGAACTTGTTTAACTACGAATTGTATCGCATCATCTACTCTACTCTTCTTCCAAAATCCACTTCCAAGGATGATGTGACTTCGCTTGAGCTGTCCGCCATGTACCATATTCTTAAGGGGATTCCTTTTTTCACCCCTAAGACAATCATTCAGATGATGGGACGTTGTCGTGCTAGAGATCGAAATCTCTCTTACGCGATGATTCTCCCTCGTATCTTTCAGCGATTCGAGATCGATCTATCGACTTGTACTCAGGACTCTGAGCCCAAGTTACTCCAGCTTTCTCGTCGCAGCCGGACTGCTTCAGCTCCACCTCCTGCTCCTCCTACTGCACCATCTTCACCACATCAGCCGTATGCCATGACTTTTGAGGGCATACATCAGCATTTATCAGCTTTGCACGTCTCGATGACGGACATGGCTCGCGAGCGAGAGTTCTGCGATGTCACCCGTTACCAGGCGATGGCAAACTCCTTGGCCGATCTGCGTTTTGCCCAACTGGTCACTCTGCTACTTCCATCCCTCGTGATCCAGCTTTTTCGGGTTACCGCTGTGAGGATGAGGCTGTTCATGCCTACTTCCAGCCAGGTAACGCCTACGACTGGTATCGTGCACCTCGAGATTACGTTGGTGAGTTCTATGCTGGCGTCCCTACTCATCCTACTGGCACTGGTACTTCTGGTGCTGGTACTTCCGGTCATGCTGGCCACGCTGCTGATGATATTGATGAGGATAGTGATGATGAGATCTGATTTGATTATTAGTGATATTCTATTGTATACTTGGAAATGCTCCGACATTCCAAGTTTTTATCATTTACTTTTTATCAGTACTTTGTAGTTTGATATCAGTACTTTTTATCTTCATGGACATGTTTTTGATGTTTCATTTATGACATCTCAGTTTATTTCAGCATTTTGTTTAAGCACTATCTCTTTATACTGCTTCTCCATTTTAAACTGCATGTGAAATAGCATGCCTGAGATTTTTTTTGTTTTTGAAGCAATACATGCCTGTGATGATAATTTGTAGAAACTTTACATTCCTGTGATGCTATATCTCTAATTCTTATACTATATTTCTTTTATTTTCTCGCTATTTGTTACTTATGCATTGATTGCGGGAGAGCCTTCTGCATTTAATGCGGGGGAGCCTTCTCTTGTGCAATTATTTTGCTAAGTGACAAAGGGGGAGAAAATTAAAAATGATCTAACATTTTTTTTGAGTTAAATACAGGTTATGAACAATTTCTACTTTTTGATATTTTTGAACAAGCTTGAACAAGCTTAATGTTATATCATTCATAGTTTGTCAATTATCAAAATGGGGGAGATTGTTGGCCCATTGGTCATAGTCAACCTGATTTTAATAATTGATCAAAACTCTGTCTGGATATACGAAGCTTGTTGGGACATCTCAGCTCCT
The DNA here is from genome assembly GCA_029216955.1 of Iris pallida. NCBI lineage: Eukaryota > Viridiplantae > Streptophyta > Magnoliopsida > Asparagales > Iridaceae > Iris > Iris pallida. The sequence goes on along the minus strand of JANAVB010011396.1, from coordinate 4,757,138 downwards.
TGGACATAAGCAAGATTGGATATTCACTCCGTTCAAGACTGAAGATCTGTTTGCCTACTTGAGTTTGTACTTCCTATGCAATGTAATTTTTTATTTTATTTGAGTCTAGGAATACGTTGTACACCGAGTCGTACTGACAAATAGGCTACTCCCAATTAGTTCAAAATGTTTTTAAAATGACCTATCAAAATGTTTACAAAAAGGTTTTCAAAAATGTTTTCAAAAATCACCAAAAATATTTTTTTTAAAACCCTAACCTAACCCTGACAGAACTCGGCCAGAGTTCGGCCAGAGTTCGGTTGGTGGCCGTTTGATTTTTGAATTCTCTGGAACTTGGTCCTCCTGCAGTTGCGGATTTGACCGAGATTTGCTCATCGAGTTCTGCCCGAATTCTGCCCGAATTCTGACAGAGTTCTCCCTTTGGAATTCCTATAAATAGAGATGGATTTCGATCATTTCAATTCACTCATTCACTTTCAATCTTCGCTCTATCTAAAAAGCTTTCTGCCTTCCAAAGAGTTTTCTAGAGCTTTCATTTTCAGATCCCAAGCCAGTTACAATCCTCTAGTCGATTTGCCAGTGCGGTACGGTCTAGAAGTTTCTGAGAGATTGTAATCAGAAGGCTTGATTGAAGAATACCTCTTCATATTTGAAGTTGGACGAGTTCTTCGTATCAAAGCTCGCGTTGTAGAAGTTGCAAGGATTTCGTAAGAAAACTTGCGGTTTTTCCTATAGTAGATTCAACTGGTAGCAAGAGTTCTACCGACTAGATTAGTCCTCAACAGAGGGATACCAGTATACATCGCTGTCTTTGCGTTTGCTTTCTGAACTCTGTCTTTACATTATTTTAACTGTGATTATATACTGTGATTGTGTTGCTAACATTTTTTATTTAGCATTATTCCGCTGCCAACTCTATTTACCCCCCTCTAGAGTATTATGCTTTACTATATCGTTCCTACATTATGGACTCGACCATGCTTAATACTAATTTGACTTTTATGCCTTGTCACGAATTGACCTCGACTGTTACTTGACTAATAATTGATCATGCGTTCCTAGTTGGAACTAAGAGACTGGCTAGTCGTCTTATTAAATTGAATGAATGACACGTTCATATTAACTATGAACTATTATAATCGATTGGCCGATCCCGAATATTGACATACAGGCACACATGCAGGCTTCAATTTATTTATTTATTTTTCTACAAAAGCAGCATGTGTACTTGATGATCAAGGCATGATTATTCCGTAGTTAGTTTTGATTGTTGCATTACGCTATGTAAGACCTATAACCTAACCGCACGGGTATCGTTGTAGAGTTGGACATATCGTACTTGTACGGAAGTACTCATTTGAATGACCATGATCCACGACATGGGATTTCACTCAACGTAGAGACTATTAAGTTAAATAAAATAATGATTGCATGGAGAGAATGGATTCCCGAGTTCTTACATGGCAGCCCTCTTGGGACTAGTAGTGCCCGACAGGCCGGTTGGTCCCCAAAGATACTGCAAATCTGCCACACGGGCAGGGAGCGGTATCTGGTTATATTATCTATTGTATATTGTATATTGATGACGGGCGTCCCGCTGGGACTCGTCTAATTCATGATTGGCGCAATTGATTGACTGGGTAAACTAGCCTTGCTTGTACATAGTAAGAACTGAGGAATCCTTTATTGCATAATTCCAGGATAACTTGGAACTCACAGTAGCAAGCCGTAGTAGTTGCATGGCCGTTTAAATTGATTTGTTTGTATACTGTACCTACTCTGTTACCTAACTGAGATGATCAGAATGTCAGGGCATGACGGGCCAACTTCTGTTCTTGTTTGGTTGGGAGGTTGGTTCGAAGTGTCGTGATGTTATGTGAATCCCAGTGGCAAGCAGAGATCTACTTATCATATTCTCTTATTACTGGTTTTAATTCCTCATATCGTGCTTCCTTGCGGTACTTGCTATTAGAGGTCTAACCTCTCTGGTTTTGCATGGCCAGATTTAGAGCCGGTCCCCGAGGACTCAGCTTACTTCCACCTCCAAGATGGTCAATACTAGAGGGATGATCGCAGGAGGAATCGAGTGGGTTCCTTACTTCCCTACTCGTTTTGTTATTTACTTAATACCTTGCCGTTTGGCACCGACATGTTAGTCGGATTGTCTTGTACTTACTTTTACATAATTGTAATTAAGTCAGACTGCAACTGATAACAATTGTGTACACTTGCTACATCATCTGGCTATGTTTTGTAAAGCCAGATATCAAGAACATTTTGACTGAGCGTTTGGGACGCCTTACTGCTTTATCTTACATGTTCTCTATTTCTGTTTCTTATTTGAATGATTGAGACAATAGATGTGAAGTAACCATAGTGAGACTTTCATGTAGTATGTACCCCCTTTTCTTTTAGACAGCATTGATCGTATTATACGGTATTCATCTACCCGTAATACGTAGCTGGCTGAGTCATTCCCCCGCTCTCCAGTATTCTGGTTCTGGGGCGTGACAAGGTTTTAGTGGTAGCCCATGCGGGTCTGATTTCAGACTTGTGGGGTGTTTTAATTTATAGGATGTCTCAATCACACATGTTTCCCTTGATCTCATGATTCGTTACTCTCGACTCTATCTTGACATTCCGGTATCCTTTGACTTCATTGATCTTTCCTGTCCGATCATTTGATTATTCTTTTATCCCTTTTCTTAGGGGCACTTCGTCCGCATCTGCCAGGACTGGACAAACAACAAGAGCAACACGGACAACCTGACCATGTTGGTCAGCAACAAGGGCCGGTTGTCACGACCCGCACCCTGAAGAGGGACACGAGCACGTGGTTACGTCCAGCCTACGCCGCAGAATCGGCGGTAGAACGCTGTATATAGGGCCTGTAAATACTACGACTAAAACAGATAAATGTACCTGTACAGTATATACACTCCGAATGGAGGTGACATAGCAATACAGTCTCAATCACATAATCAAAACTAGGGTAGATAGCATGAAAAGAGATATGATAGATAAAACAGGAAACGAGTCCAAAATCCACAAGTCAGAGCTAACACAACATCCAGAGTCTCAGAAAATATATAATAGATACTACAACTGTCAGTGCTAGCTGGCTCGCAGGCCAGGCAAACCTAACTAAACTAAGCTACTCAGGGTGAGCAAAGTCTAGTGGCTCTACCAACAAGCCACTGTCTAAGTCTAATCCATCAGACTCAACCCCATAGTAGGTCGGGCAATCAGCCTCTGAATCATCTGTAAAATTTGTCAACGGTATCCTGTCAAAAAAGAGCAAGTACAAACACCAAAAGCAGTTCCATATGAATTGATAAATTCTATAAGAGACAGTGTAATGAAATACAAGACAAAATCAACTGGAAATATATATCATGGTGTGAGTAATGAAAAGGACGACGATATGAATGTAAATAGGGCGACTTGGGAACTGTTCGGAAAGCCGAGTTACAACCCCTAAACCAAACAAGGACTGGGGCTGTAACCCTTCTCCCGAACAGAACTTAGTCACCACAGATAATAAATATAAAAGGTGCCTTGAATTATTAGTGCGTCATGTGATCGGTTTGGGAAACATGTTCAAGCTTTCCATCTGACCGGCTACGAACAAATAACAAGTGTGAAACAACAAGTATGAAGATAAGGCCGGTCACCATGGAAAGTTGTGAACAAGTAACTATGAACAAGTGTCGAGTACAAGTGTGAAGCAACAAGTGGGTATTTTAATCACACAACCACTAATAACTCCCCATCCCCGAATAGTATAAAGGATCCGGACATAACACATCATGACACGGGATTCGAAAGCAGGGGGCCAGCCCACTCCCAAGTCCATGTCTATACAAGTACAAGCAACAAATCGAGTCATGTACCAATATACCAAGTAATCCGGGAACAACATCTCATGACAGGATCCGACATATACTAGTCCGTGAAATATCGTGTCTGGAAATCAAGTAAGATACTACGACTGAATCGGATATAGCAGATATCAAGACAATGAAAACTATCAGTAAATGTACTCGCCTGTGGTCCTGAGCTGGTAGGGTGAACAGATGCTCAGAGCGATCACAGACCTAAGATAAGATAATATGAGTCAAACAGGGCTTAACACTGAAAAAAGAAACTAATATAATCCATGAATGCAAGTCTAAGTCAAAACTAGGTCAATCTAGGTCAAATTGAGTCATACTAGGTCATACTGGTTCTTACTAGGTCATACTAGGTCACTAAAAGTCAATCCAAGTCAAACTAGGTCAATCGGGGTCAACGGTTGACTTACAGTTGACTTTTGGTCAAAAAGTCAACTCTGGTCAACTCTGGATCAACCCTAGGTCAAACTAGTCTAATGTTGACCAACTGTCAACTTTCAGTCAACTGGTCAACTCTGGGTTGGTTTCGGTCAAATCGGGTCGCTTAAAGGCTAAGTTTGACTCTCGGTTGACTTTTGTTGACTTTTGGTCAAAAAGGTCAACCGACGTCAAAACTAGTCTATGAGTACCATATTTGATCATTACCAACCACGGGAATCAAGTTCTAACTCCATCTTAGACTTCTAACACCAATATCCTATTTCTAGGTAAAACTAGTATTTACCCTTCTAAGGTAAATCCCGATACCTTGTCCAATCCCAAGGAAACCCCGCAAATACCCATGGTACTAGCCTAGGCTCCTTAGGGTAGCTAGATATCAACCTATCTAAGATTTACCTACCAAAAAATTTGGATATCTTAGGTATCTAGGCTATGTTAGGATACGGGGTATTGATTTACCCTATTACCTTATCTATCTCATGAATTTTACCCTTTTCTCTACCACACTCATCTACACCACTCACTCTCATGACACACTCCTATATTTATCACTCTCATAGGTTTCCTTTAGGTTTCCTACTAGTTTAGCTATAGGATATATATAGGTTACTAGATACACTCACTAATGGCTCTCACACACACACACACTCACAAACACTCACACACACAAGGCTAACACATGGACTGATTTAAGTGGACTTGTGGACTGATTTGTAGTGGTTTGTGGACTGAAATTGATGGTGTTATAGGGCTGTGCATGTGGGGCAAGTTAGGGACTGATTTGGTGTCAAAGTGGAGGCTAAATGTGGTGTTTAAATGGGACTAAGGGGTTGCCATCCATGGGCTAAATTTGGACAGCCATGGGGGCTACAAAGGGCTGTTTTGACAGTCCAAAAGGGGCTGATTTGTGAGGGTTTAGGGGCTGCCATTGGAGGAAAATGTGGGGGAGTTTGGGGTAGTATAGGACTGAATTTATGGGGGTTTTGGTAGACTGTTTTGTGCAATATGTGGGCTGAAATGTAGGTAATATAGGGACTGAAATATGGCAATTTTGAGGACTGTTTTGGGGTGGTGTTTGGACAGCAGTAGGGGAGTTTGGTGGGCTGTTTGGGACAACAAGAATGGAGGGATAAGGGGCTGTGGTTGGGGGACTTCCCTCCCCCTCCAACACTCTCTATACACCCACTCACAAACTCTCTACCACATCACTCCTCTTCACAACCAAAACATCAAACACGACACAAGCACTAACATACACACACACCCCCAAGCCACTTGGCCGAACCTGTCAAGTTCCCCCACTCAACACAAGCCACACACAACACACAATATATACACTAATATATATAAGCCATATATATATATATATATATTATATATTATATATATATATATAATATATATATATATATATATATATATTTATATATTATATTTATATCTTCTTATAATATATATATATATATATATATATATATATATATATATATATATATATAATATATATATATAAAGAATGATATAATATTATATATATATATATATATATATATATAAAGAATGATATATATATATATATATATTATATATATATATATATATATATATATTATATATATATATATATATATATATATATATATATATATAGGAAATGATACATTAAGAAAATCATTCCCACACACATGAAAATTCTGAAATAAATATAGAACACACCCAAAAACCAATGCACATCAATATTTATGTGTCCAAATAGGGGGTTTTCCTATTAGGACACAATCCTACATATTGGTCACCTTTAAAAATGTCCAAAAGGACACAAAATGGTCTCTAATGGAGACACAACCATGGGACACATTCCTATGGGTTCCTAACTATTCTACATGAAATGGAAACTATTTTAGAGAAGGATTTACCTATTTTTGGAGAAGGAACAATGGTGGAGCTCTCAAGAATGGAAGGAACCTTTGGAGAAGAAAAGAAGAAGTGGATGAGAACAAAGGAAAGTGATTTTCTCTCTCCTCCCCCCCTACACAATGTGGCCGGCCACTAGCTCCAAATGCCCCCTTTTACTAATTACAAGTTTGTCCCTTTATTGTTCTATTAGCTCTTTACAAGTTTGCTTAGGGTTTGGGGGTTAAAAATATAAATCTAATGTTCTAATTAGGTCTAACCTAATCCATGGGGTCATGATTAATCCCTCTAACTTTTGATGGTAATATTGTGGGCCATGGCTAGCTAGTATGTGGGCCCGCTAAGGTCAAAACTACCCCGGGTCCCCGAAATAAGTCAAAACAAGTCGGAATGAGTTGAAATTCGAACCCGATTCAAATAACCCCAAAATAATACAATAAATAAATAAATAATTCTAAAATAATTTAAAAGTGAAAAATGATAAAAATACCCCTATTTTTGGAAACTGGGGGTGACACCGGTACTAACTCAAGAGACTATCCAAGAAGAAGTAATAGTGGAAGCAGCAGTTGGATCACAGTATCCGGAGGTTCCACCACCACCAACAGTTCTACCTACCCCTGCGAAAATGGACACACCGGCTCTTCTGGAGATCATGAGAGGGATGATGGCTACTCAGCAACATCAGATGTTAGTCCAGCAGCGCATGCACGCTCAGTTGCAAGAGCAGAACGTATTACTCAACCAAGGATTGCCGACGGCTTTGGAAAGAGGGGCGAGGGCAGATTCAGGAGCATCAGCCAGGTTTTGCAAGTTCAACCCCCCGTTTCGAAGGAACAGAGGGTGCCATCTCAGCAAATGCATGGCTTAAGAATATTGAGGCTATTCTGCCAGCAGCTAAGGTGCCGGAAGAACGTGTGGATCAAGGGAAGTTTTACTTTAGGATCTCGCATGTGATTGGTGGGAATCAGAGGAAGTGGGCATCAGACGTCCTGTTGCTTGGGACGATTTTACCACAAGATTCAAGACCAAGTACTATGGAGTTGTGGCGCAGTTTGAGCTACAACAGAAATTTATCAACCTCAAGCATGCCGGCAAGACGGTAGATGCCTATGCAGCGGAGTTCTGCAGATTGAGTAGGTTCGCCACGGAGATGGTAGCAACAGAGGGCCAGAGGGCTATGAGATTCCAGCAAGGGTTTCACCTTGAGCTCTTGTAATTGATAGAGGGGCACAATTACCAGATTTTGATGAAGTATTGACGGCAACCCGAAGGCATGAGATCACCATTCAGAGGATCACAGCAAGGACTGGAGGTCAGAAGAGATCTCACAGTCAAATTAAAGGAGGAGGGGGAGCAGCGTCCCGAACAACAACACCATCCCTTGGCATTCGCATTCACGATGTGGCAATACGAGGATGTCACCTCCAGTTTCCAGAAACAGGGGTATTTTTGTCATTTTTATTTTTAAATTATTTTGGAATTATTTATTTATTTATTGTAATATTTTGGGGTTATTTGAGTCGGGTTCGAATTTTAACTCATTCCGACTGGTATCGGGGACCCGGGTAGTTTTGACTCTAGCGGGCCCACACACTAGTTAGGCATGGCCCACATAATATTAATTTTAGTCCACATGATATTAATTTTAGTTAGTGACTAGACTAATTATTTTGGTTAGTATTAATATGGATTAGTATTTTAGGATTGACCAAACTACCCCCGACTTAACCCCTTACTAATGTATTAGTAAATAGACTAGAAAAGGGGCTTTTAGACTTTTCCTAATAGGACAAAACCATCTTTTTGGCCAGCCACAATAAGGATAGGGTTGAGCCTCCCATTTGTCATTATCCATCTATTTTTCTCTCTCTTGTTCTTCTCCAAATTTCTAGAGAGTAAATCCCTATCATTTCTCCACCAAATCAACTCCTTCTTCCACCAAATCTTCTTCTTTTCTCCTCTCTACTCCATGAAAGGGAGGAGCTAGCCAAGTTTGGGAGGATTCGGAGCTCGTTCGTGTCCTTTTGGAATCTCTACGTGTCGGTGTCGTATCGGAAGGCTTTTCCTTTGAATCTCTCTCCGGAAGGTATAATCTCTCCTCTAAACCACCCCTACATGCATATAGGAATATTGTAAACCCATAGGAATGACCCCCACGGTTGTATCTCCATTTGTGTCTATTTTGTCCATTTGGAGGTCATAGGAGTGTCCTTTGTGTTGTGGATGTGTTCATGTTACATATATATATATATATATATATATTATATATATATATATATATATATTGTAATGAGAGTGTATCTATATTTATATGTAATAAATGGTTCATGATGATTATATAATCAAGTTTGTGAGTGTGGTTCCTCATATTATTATTGATATATTGTTGTGGATAATTAGGATATATTGTGTATTCTTTTGGCTCAAACTATTTAAATCCGTCATGATTTTTATCCACGTTTTTAATTTCAGCCCTAACTTAGAAATGTCATAACTTCTAGCTCAAAGCTCGGTTTAATCTCCCTTTTTTTAAAAGAAGCGTATTGAAGTTAGCTTTCCAAAAACATGTATTAATAGGCCTATTTCTTTCTGTAACTTTCTGGAGAATTATATGAGTGTCAGCTGTACGAAAGACAAACACGTTCTCGGTGTTTTCGCGATTCCGGGAGTTTCCGAAAACGAAAACGCGATCCGTTTGAAGTTTCGGAAAGCTAACACATAGATCTATAACATAATTTAATCCTAGAGTTTAATTCATGCTGAGTTGGTACAATATTGATTATTAGTAGGAGTTACTATTCGACATATGCATTTGTGCACCCTTGTGTGTAATATAATATTCTATTTGATTTTAACCCATGTTAATGTATATACATTATGTAACTAAATAGAGAATGCAAGCATGAGTAAATGGTTAAATAAATGATGTATGAGGTGTAAGTATCCTATCTAATGTAAGCATGTATAAGTATGGCTTGTAATGAATATGTAGGTTCTATAGTATGTAATGTATGGTGCATATAGTAGTACAAGAGAATAAATGAATGATGAATGAATGCAAGCATGAATGTAATGTAATAATAGATGTAATGCGTGCAATATACAAGTTAATGAGATGTAATGTTCTATGTTAACACAAATCCTATATTACCTCATTTACCCCTTACACTATGTTGACACTATCACACTTGACACTTTGTTTACTTACACTTTGACACTCTTTGATATGTATACACTATGTATGCCCATTTAACCCTCACTTGCCCCTTTGCCATGTTCACATACACACACATAGCCTCTTAAATAAGTATTTATGAATAGTTAACTTAGCTATGTATGTATATATATATGGTAGCATATTGTATTGTATATAAGTTTATATAGCCATTGAAATGCCATGATTATAGACCTAATGTTGAATACCAATATATGCATGTGTATATATGTGTAGACATGTATAGCTTAAAGTAATAGATTACCTAGTGTATATCTAATATGAATTCTTGCCTATTTGAGTATTGAATAATTGCATGCTATATAGAGTTGGGTGTATGTTGGCTTGTATAGCCTTGTATTGATGTGTGCTTGCTAGGATAGTCTTGGTTAGGCCTAGTAAGACTTGCTGGGTTAGGACATGACCTAGTTTGACCTAGTTTGACTAGTGCAGTTGACCAGAGTTGACCAAGGGTTGACTTTGGCCTAGTTGACCTAGATTCATGTAGAATGCATTGTAGTGCTTTATATTACCCTTCTGGACATGTTGTGACTTGTGCTGTTCTAATTAGGAGCCAGACACCTCTTCTCGGACAGTATCTTTACCTTGGACATTCAGATATCAGGCGAGTACATTCACTGATAGTTTTTATTGTCTTGATATCTACTATATCCGATTCAGTCGTAGTATTTTACTTGATTCTCGATACGATGGTTCACGGACTAGTATACGTCGGATCCTGTCATGAGATGTTATTCCTGGACTTTCTTGGTATATGGATATGTGATATTTGTGTTTCTTGTACTTGTATAGACATTGATTTGGGAGTGGGCTGGCCCCCTGCTCTCGAACCTTGTGTCATGACGTGCCATGTCCGGATCCGTGATACTACTCGGGATGGGAGAATTATTAGGGGTTATGTGATCAAAGCCTCCCTGTAACTATATTTTGCTAGCGCCACCCTCACCTCACGTAGGGTGTAGCAGATACCCCTTGCCAGTTATCCAGGTTGGACGGCATGACTCTCCGTTGAGGACACCGCGGATTGCCGGGCCAAGTGGATAACCTTCTCTTGCTTCCCTAGCCGATCACATATCGCCCTAATAGTTCAAATCACTTTTTTACATTTGTTGTCATATCATATATTTCCAGTTCACCTTTACTTACTGTACCTTCACCATGCTATGATTCATTTCTCACATGCTCTACCCGTTTCATGCTGTACCGTGATTACGGGACTAAGTTCTGTTTGAAAGAATGGTTACAACCCCGGTCCTTGTTTGGTTTAAGGGTTGTAACTCGGCTTTCAAATGGTTCCCAAGTCGCCGATATCTTTGTCTACCTGTTTCGTACTGTACCATGGTTATGGGACTAGGTTCTGTTTGGAAGAAGGGTTATAACTCCGGTCCTTATTTGGTTTAAGGGTTGTAACTCGGCTTTCAAATGGTTCCCAAGTCGCCGATATCTTTGTCTTGTATTTCATTATTATTGTCTCTTAGTATTTCTCAATTCATATGGAACTGCTGTTGGTGTTTGTACTTGCTCATTTTTCTGACAGGATACGTTGACAAATTTTACAGATAGCTTGGAGATTTCCTGCTAGTCTAGAGGAGACACATTAGAGGTTATTTAGTTAGCTATTTTTCAGTTGTCTGGAGTTGTATTTATTTTATGGATTACTGTATCTGAGTTTTGAGATGTATTTCTGGGTTATGTATCTTAGACACTTAGACTTCTATCTCATGTATCTCTTAGATTTTATGTTTTATTTATCCCTATCATGCTCTACCTTAGATGTGATTGAGACTGTATCTGCTTAGCATTATATTGTTAGTTGATGTGACCTAGGACAGCGTTCTACCGCCGACACTGCGACGTAGGCTGGGCGTTGTTACGTTCTCGTACCCTAACAGTGGGTGCGGGTCGTGACACATTTTTAGTGGTGGCCCATACAGGTCGAGACTAAAAGTGTAGTGGTATTCGAACTAGAGTACCACTACAGCCTGCAGTAGGATTAGGATATATTTTGAAGGTACTCAATCACAGTTAGGACCCTTGAGAGATTCCCGGGACGACCCTTGAGAATCTTATTTAACTTCGATTTGAAAACTCTTTTTCCTTGATTGATTTATCTTTACTTTCTGCTATTGAATTTGATTTTGATGGATTATTATTGAATTTGAGTTTGTATTTATTGATTTTGAAGGATGATTATTGAATTTTAAATTTTGATGATAGCTGTTGCATCCGAGTTTGTATTTTCATGGTTTTTTGTTCATTTTGGATTTTGATGTTCGTTGATAAATTTGAATTGATTTTTGAGTATTCATTGTTGATTTAAATTAATTTTGTCAAGATAAAATTATATGGGCTAGGTCATCTAAGTTATGGAGTCTAGTCTTCTACAGTCATATTAGCCAGCATGGTAAGGACATATAGTTTGACTTGGATATATCTCTCGGGTGTGGAAATTTAAGGTTTTCGCAGCCAAGCTAGCGGCATCGCAAAATGTTAAATACCATGATCTTAGAGGTATGTGCCTAAGTCGAGGACTCTGTGATTATCGTAGCCTTGCTTACTAGTATGACGAGGATTTAGTGTACCATGATTTGGACAGACGCATATGATTATCAGATTGTACCTTAAATGTTTTCGAAACATGTTTTCTCTACTTTTGTTTCTGTCCTTCAAAAAAAAAATTTAATTATTAATTGTTTTGTTTTGTTTGCTTCTCATTATTTAACTTAAGAGTAGGTTTTCCTGTTTTTATAAACCTTTGCGTAACTTCTTGCTATGAGTTTCTTCTTAATGCAATGAATCGATAATTTTGCTAGACTTTATCTTGGATTTGATAATTTAGCTCTGGATTTCAAAATGGTTCTTCTTTAAATAGATAAGCAAAACAGATTTTATCATTATTTCTTTCTTGCTATTATTCTTGTATTAAATAATAATAATAAAACTGCCTTGATTACGTCAATCACCTGCTTGCAATCTTGGTAGGAATCTAAATGTTAGTCTTAACGTAGAAATAATTTTTTTTATATTAGGACATGAGAATATGTATATGAATATATATAGCAGACACTTTGCCTAACACGTATGCATGCTACACTTGATTTTTCTACCTATCTAAATACATATTAATATGTTGTTGATGTTTAAATTGTCAAAACCCCAATATTTCTGGTTCTCTGCTTTTCCATGTTTAAATTCATAATTTAAATATAAATTTTATATTATTAGTTATGTTTAAATCACTGCACATGTATGTTACGTGGGGTTTCAATTCAAAATTTTGGTTGAGTTTTGTGTTTAAATTTGTAAAATCTGAGACTGTGTGCATGTTAACCCTTGATGCGGGATTCCAAATGTTAGGTCAAATTGCTGTTTTATTTCTTAAATGTAATATTTGAGCTATATACCTTGTGGGAAGTAGGGATATAAATTTAGGTTTCATATTCTTACATGTTAGTTGTGATAAACATTGAGTTGGTTTTTAATGTTCAAATTTCTCCAAAATCCTGAAAACTAGTTACATGTTAACATTTTTACATTGATTTCCATGTTTAGTTAAATTTCAGATTTAACATGTAATATTGAACTGTGTGCATAGATAAATGTATGGATAGTATGTTAGGGTTTCATTTCTATCATGTTAGGATGTATTAGGACCATTGAGATGGGTTGCGATGTTTCAAAACCCTAAAATCTGAGACTGCATTATGTTAATATTTTACTGTTTTAAATGTTAGCTTATTTTCAGACTTTGCATGTAAATGCTGAACTAAAACTGGGTTTAACCTTTCAATACTAGGCTATAACCCTGTACAAGGACACACAAACCATATAACATTACATAATGCCAGCTTTTCCCTCTCTAACGCATTATATATATATATTGTGATTGGATTTCAATGCAAGTGACTTTCAATTCTTTAACTTTGAAATTGATTTTTCTGTACCCTTTTAGATTATTGGAAGTTACCTTTCTTATTTTTATATATATTTTTTGAGTACCAGCTTTCACATAGGATGGTAGACTGTCTTACAGTTTTGATGATTTGTTATTTATGTATCTTTTCCAGTTTAGCACTCTAGATTTCTTGTGTGTTTGATACCCTATGACCGTCTTGGTTTAGCATGACTAGTATACCTAGATGAGACTTTCACTACCACCGTATGCAATGACCCTGTATGTCGTCCTTTTGATCATATGAATTGTTTTAATCTGGGACTTTGATTTGTGGGGGTTTGACCTAGAGGGAGTATGGACATTTTAATTTCGAGGATGAAATTTTTCTAAGGTGGGTAGACTTGTAACACCCAATTTTCTAAAATGAGAGTAATTTTGAAATTTATAATTTTAATCATTTATTGATTTGACATTTAAATCATGATATAATTTTTGGTAATTTTTTTAAATCATTTTAAAACTATTCAAAATCTTGACTTGTAATTTTGATGTTTTGCTAGTAAAATCCTAGAGACTATTTGACCTAGAGCCTAACCATGTGATTAGGATGTTTTAATGTCATTTCTGGCCTAAGGATATTTTGCATTTGACCTCCTTGAATTATTTTGATATTTATTGCGTTGGTGATTGTTAATTTTGACCTTTGATAGGTGTGATGGTTTTGTGTCCATATCGGATACGTATCAGTTTTTAATTATAAATGTTTGATGTGCCTCAAGGAGATTTTTTATTGCTGATTTTTTTTGAAAAGTATTTGAATGAGATTATTTTCTGCATGTGTTTCCTGTGATTGCTTTGTTTTAATTTCGAGGACGAATTTTTTTAAGGTGGATAGATTTGTCACTCCCAGTTTCCAAAAACAGGAGTATTTTTGTCATTTTTCATTTTTAAATTATTTTGGAATTATTTATTTATTTATTGTAATATTTTGGGGTTATTTGAGTCGGATTCGAATTTTAACTCATTCCGACTTGTATCGGGGACCCGGGATAGTTTTGACTCTAGCGGGCCCACACACTAGTTAGGCATGGCCCACATAATATTAATTTTAGTCCACATGATATTAATTTTAGTTAGTGACTAGACTAATTATTTTGGTTAGTATTAATATGGATTAGTGTTTTAGGATTGACCAAACTACCCCCGACTTAACCCCTTACCAATGTATTAGTAAATAGACTAGAAAAGGGGCTTTTGGACTTTTCCTAATAGGACAAAACCACCTTTATGGCCAGCCACAATAAGGATAGGGTTGAGCCTCCCATTTGTCATTATCCATCTATTTTTCTCTCTCTTGTTCTTCCCCAAATTTCTAGAGAGCAAATCCCTATCATTTCTCCACCAAATCAACTCCTTCTTCCACCAAATCTTCTTCTTTTCTCCTCTACTCCATGAAAGGAAGGAGCTAGCCAAGTTTGGGAGGATTCGGAGCTCGTTCGTGTCTTTTTGGAATCTCTACGTGTCGGTGTCGTGTCGGAAGACTTTTTCTTTGAATCTCTCTTCCGGAAGGTATAATCTCTCCTCTAAACCACCCCTACATGCATATAGGAATATTGTAAACCCATAGGAATGACCCCTACGGTTGTATCTCCATTTGTGTCCATTTTGTGTCCATTTGGAGGTCATAGGAGTGTCCTTTGTGTTGTGGATGTGTTCATGTTACATATATAGATTTATATATATATATTGTAATGAGAGTGTATCTATATTTATATATGTAATAAATGGTTCATGATGATTATATAATCAAAAGTTTGTGAGTGTGGTTCCTCATATTATTATTGCTATTATTGTTGTGGATAATTAGGATATATATTGTGTATTCTTTTGGCTCAAACTATTTAAATCCGTCATGATTTTTATCCACGTTTTTAATTTCAGCCCTAACTTAGAAATGCCATAACTTCTAGCTCAAAGCTCGGTTTAATCTTCCATTTTTTTTAAAAGAAGCGTATTGAAGTTAGCTTTCCAAAAACATGTATTAATAGGCCTATTTCTTTCTGTAACTTTCTGGAGAATTATTTGAGTGTCAGCTGTACGAAAGACAAACGCGTTCTCGGTGTTTTCGCGATTCCGGGAGTTTCCGAAAACGAAAACGCGATCCGTTTGAAGTTTCGGAAAGCTAACACATAGATCTATAACATACTTTAATCCTAGAATTTAATTCATGCTGAGTTGGTACAGTATTGATTATTAGTAGGAGTTACTATTCGGCATATGCATTTTGTGCACCCTTGTGTGTAATATAATGTTCTATTTGATTTTAACCCATGTTAATGTATATACATTATGTAACTAAATAGAAAATACAAGCATGAGTAAATGGTTAAATAAATGATGTATGAGGTGTAAGTATCCTATCTAATGTAAGCATGTATAAGTATGGCTTGTAATGAATATGTAGGTTCCATAGTATGTAATGTATGGTGCATATAGTAGTGCAAGAGAATAAATGAATGATGAATGAATGCAAGCATGAATGTAATGTAATAATAGATGTAATGTATGCAATATACAAGTTAATGAGATGTAATGTTCTATGTTAACACAAATTCTATATTACCTCATTTACCCCTTACACTATGTTGACACTATCACACTTGACACTTTGTTCACTTACACTTTGACACTCTTTGATATGTATACACTATGTATGCCCATTTAACCCTCACTTGCCCCTTTGCCATGTTCACATACACACACATAGCCTCTTAAATAAGTATTTATGAATATAGTTAACTTAGCTATGTATGTATATTATATATATGGTAGCATATTGTATTGTAATATATAAGTTTATATAGCCATTAAAATGCCATGATTATAGACCTAATGTTGAATACCAATATATGCATGTGTATATATGTGTAGACATGCATAGCTTAAAGTAATAGATTACCTAGTGTATATCTAATGTGAATTCTTGCCTATTTGAGTATTGAATAATTGCATGCTATATAGAGTTGGGTGTATGTTGGCTTGTATAGCCTTGTATTGATGTGTGCTTGCTAGGATAGTCTTGGTTAGGCCTAGTAAGACTTGCTGGGTTAGGACATGACCTAGTTTGACTAGTGCAGTTGACCAGAGTTGACTAAGGGTTGACTTTGGCCTAGTTGACCTAGATTCATGTAGAATGCATTGTAGTGCTTTATATTACCCTTCTGGACATGTTGTGACTTGTGCTGTTCTAATTAGGAGCCAGACACCTCTTTTCGGACAGTATCTTTACCTTGGACATTCAGATATCAGGCGAGTACATTCACTGATAGTTTTCATTGTCTTGATATCTACTATATCGGATTCAGTCGTAGTGTTTTACTTGATTCTCGACACGACGGTTCACGGACTAGTATACGTCGGATCCTGTCATGAGATGTTATTCCTGGACTTTCTTGGTATATGGGTATGTTATATTTCTGTGTTTCTTGTACTTGTATAGACATTGATTTGGGAGTGGACTGGCCTCCTGCTCTCGAACCTTGTGTCATGACGTGCCATGTCCGGATCCGTGATACTACTCGGGGATGGAAGAATTATTAGGGGTTATGTGATCAAAGCCTCCCTGTAACTATATTTTGCTAGCGCCACCCTCACCTCACGTAGGGTATAGCAGATACCCCTTGCCAGTTATCCAGGTTGGACGGCATGACTCTCCGTTGAGGACACTGCGGATTGCCGGGCCAAGTGGATAACCTTCTCTTGCTTCCCTAGCCGATCACATATCGCCCTAATAGTTCAAATCACTTTTTTACATTTGTTGTCATATCATATATTTTCAGTTCACCTTTACTTATTGTACCTTCACCATGCTATGATTCATTTCTCACATGCTCTACCCGTTTCATACTGTACCGTGATTACGGGACTAAGTTCTGTTTGAAAGAAGGGTTACAACCCCGGTCCTTGTTTGGTTTAAGGGTTGTAACTCGGCTTTCAAATGGTTCCCAAGTCGCCGATATCTTTGTCTACCTGTTTCGTACTGTACCATGGTTATGGGACTAGGTTCTGTTTGGAAGAAGGGTTATAACCCCGGTCCTTGTTTGGTTTAAGGGTTGTAACTCGGCTTTCAAATGGTTCCCAAGTCGCCGATATCTTTGTCTTGTATTTCATTATTACTGTCTCTTATAGTATTTCTCAATTCATATGGAACTGCTGTTGGTGTTTGTACTTGCTCATTTTCCTGACAGGATACGTTGACAAATTTTACAGATAGCTTGGAGATTTCCTGCTAGTCTAGAGGAGACACATTAGAGGTTGTTTAGTTAGCTATTTTTCAGTTGTCTAGAGTTGTATTTATTTTATGGATTACTGTATCTGAGTTTTGAGATGTATTTCTGGGTTATGTATCTTAGATACTTAGACTTCTATCTCATGTATCTCTTTGGATTTTATGTTTTATTTATCCTTATCATGCTCTACCTTAGATGTGATTGAGACTGTATCTGCTTAGCATTATATTGTTAGTTGATGTGACCTAGGACAGCGTTCTACCGCCGACACTGCGACGTAGGCTGTGCGTTGTTACGTTCTCGTACCCTAACAGTGGGTGCGGGTCGTGACAGAGGGCCAGCATCACCACCCAGGCAGTAGCAGCAACAGAGGAAGAATCAGCAACCCCCAGCGGGCTGCACTTATTATGGAAAGATGGGGCACACTATAGATGTGTGTCGGGCATTGAACAGACTGTGTTTGATATGTGGAAATCCAGATCATCGGGTTACCACATGTCCCATGAATTCGAGGTCAGGAGGACCAGTGCAGCAGTTTTCTGCTCTGCCAGCACCAGGGGCAGGACAGTATCGAGGACCCGCAGTGGCAGTGAGACCATTGGCCCAGCGTCCGTTAATGCCACAGGCTCAGATGTTTCGGCAGCAGGGACCGCCGATGCAGCAACACCAGCATAGACCACCCCAACATCATCAAGGCAGGGGCCAGCAGCAGCACCAAGCTAGGCCGCAACATGGGAACCAACAAGGAGGTCGAGGGCAGGCATTCACTTTGTCCTTGGAGGAGGCATTAGCATCGGGAGATGTTGTGGCAGGTAACATTCTCGTCGCCTCATATCCCGCAGTAGCATTGTTTGATTCAAGAGTATCACACTCATTTATATCTGCACAATTTACGACACGGCTAGGAATAGAGTTCGAGGTATTGCCAGGGAGGTTGAATATACTCACTGGCAATGGGCTTATAGGAGTTAGTAGAGTTATTCTGGCGTGTAGCGTTGTAGTTTGCGGGCATTCCTTACCCGCCCGGTTGATAGAATTTCATGTTGGAAATTTCGACGTTATCTTAGGCATGGACTGGCTGAAAGACAGTCATGCGACGATAGATTGTGCGACGATAGATTGTCGTAGAGGGAGTGTATCTTTTGATATTCCAGGCATGAAGAGATTCACCTTAGTCAGATCAGAGGCAACTCAACAAGAGCATGGAGTAATAATGGCAATGGAAGAAGTTCAAGTTTCGAAGGTAGTTGAAGAATTTCTAGACGTATTTCCCGAAGAACTTCCAGGGCTACCACCGATTAGAGATATTGAGTTCAGCATAGAATTGGTACCTGAAACTAAAACGATATCAGATCGAGTTTACAGAATGGCGGATTCAGAGCAGGCCATGGTATATCAGCACATAGAGGAACTGAAGGAGAAGAAGTTTATCCAAGCTAGCATATCACCTTGGGCAGCACCAGTGGTACTTGTGGGAAAGAAGGATGGGTCCTCCAGATTGTGCATTGATTACAGGAAGCTTAACGCGGCGACACTAAAGAACAAGTACCCACTACCCAGGATCGATGACTTGTTTGATCAGTTGAGCAAAGCTAGAGTTCTCTCTAAGATAGATCTTCGTTCAGGGTATCATCAAGTGAGGGTACGGAAGGAGGATATTCCCAAGACAACATTCAAGTCGAAGTATGAGCATTATGAATTCTTAGTAATGCCGTTTGGTTTGACCAATGCTCCAGCAATATTTATGGATTTGATTAACCGCATCTTTATACCATACTTAGATCAGTTTGTCGTTGTGTTTCTTGACGATATTCTCGTATATTCTGCCAGTGAAGAGGAGCATGAAGACCACCTCAGGAAAGTGTTACAGGTTCTGAGAGAGAACCAGTTGTATGCCAAGCTCAGCAAGTGTGAGTTTTGGTCGGATCACATTTCATTTTTGGGTCATATCATATCAGGAGCTGGAGTAGCAGTGGATCCCAAGAAGGTAGAAGCAGTAGAGAGTTGGCCAGTACCCAAGACCGTAGCTAATGTACGGAGTTTCTTGGGATTGGCAGGATATTACAGAAGGTTCGTATCAGACTTTGCAAGGCTTCAGCACCTATGACCCGCTTGACACGGAAGGATGTACCATTCATCTGGTCGGCAGAATGCCAGGCATCATTTGAGAATCTGAAGCAGAAGTTGATATCAGCGCCTATTCTTACATTGCCAGTTGGACCCGGAGGTTTTACAGTGTTTTGCGATGCGTCAGGTAAAGGACT
This sequence comes from Iris pallida, assembly GCA_029216955.1. Lineage (NCBI taxonomy): Eukaryota > Viridiplantae > Streptophyta > Magnoliopsida > Asparagales > Iridaceae > Iris > Iris pallida. Next base: position 4,737,204 of record JANAVB010011396.1, on the reverse strand, counting down.
TGGGTGCGTCCTAATGCAACATGGGAAGGTGATAGCATACGCATCTAGGCAACTTCAAGACCACGAGAAGAATTACCCAACTCATGACTTGGAGTTGGCGGCAGTAGTATTTGCTTTGAAGCTATGGAGGCATTACCTATATGGTAACCGAGTGGACATGTACACAGACCATAAAAGTCTGAAGTGCATCTTTACTCAGAAGGAGCTGAACATGAAACAGAGAAGATGGTTAGAGTTGATCAAGGATTATGACGTGGAGCTTCAGTATCATCCAGGCAAGGCTAATGTGGTAGCAGACGCTCTTAGCAGGAGAGGCGGCGCATTTATGTTGACAATGCAGAAGCACATCTTAGAAGACCTTCAGGAGATGGGCATCGAAGTTATACTTCCTAGTGATGTAGGAGTTCTAACAAGTTTACAAGTTCAATCCGACTTGGTAGACAAGATCAAGGTAGCTCAAGCACATGACCCAAGGATTCAGAAGCTTAGAGCAGAATGTGATTCAGGACTCAGAAAGGAGATGCAAATTCATGAAGATGGTACGCTTAGGTTTGGATCACGCCTATGTGTGCCTAGGGAGATATCAGACAGGAGGTTATGACAGAAGCTCACAGTTCTCAATATTCTATACACCCTGGAGGGACCAATTAAATGTGATAACACTAGCTCTATCAATCTCACGAAAAACCCGATTTGTCACTCACGCACGAAGCACATTGAAATTAGACACCATTTTCTTCGTGACCATCAGCAAAAAGAAGATATCCGTCTTGAATTTATTGATACTACCTATCAATTAGCCGATATCTTCACTAAGCCTCTCCCGGAAGATCGTTTCTCTTTCCTTTGCCGTGAACTAGACATTTTGTCCTTTGATCCATAGTCCTATTCGGCCGGCACACCGACGGTATACTACTGTATACCGGCGGCATGCCATTTTTCCAAGCAGAATTATGTTCTGTTTCGAAACTCGGCATACCGTCGGTACACGTCGGCATATCGCCGGTATGCCGGATGGAGGCGGACAAGACACGTACTCTGAGATCCGGGCCCACTTTTTTTATCTCTCTTCCATTATTCTTTTTATCATATCTTTATTCCCTCTCATCCATCCCATCCCTCTTAACTACCCATCTCCTCAACTCCCTTCCTATTTATTACTCTTCACATCACTTTCCCCCTTTCTCTCCTTTTTTTACTCCACTCTCATTAATTCATCCCATCACCTTTTCATCTCCCCACTTTAATCCTCCTCTACAACCGTTCCCTCCCTACCCCACCTTTCAAACTCATCTCTTCATCTTCCTCCTCTACTTTAAAAACCCTCTTTCTTCCATCTCCTCTCTACTACTTCTTCTTCCACACCCAAGCACCAAATCCCTCTACATGGCAAACCCTAAGCGCCCCCGATCCTCCTCTTCCTCCATGTTCAACCCCTTCGTCCCGATGGCGCTACCTACCGGCTATGACCAACGCGTCTTCTCTAACTCTCTGGCGGCCGACCTTTGGTTCCAGCACTTCGTCCATCACAACGTGTTCAAGGGACGGGCGATCAACTGGAACCTCTTCCCCAGTCACGTCCCTTTGTTTGACAACGCCGGTCTCTCCTCTCTTCTTCGACGCCAAATTCCTGTCTACCCCGCTGCTGTCCGACTTTTCTATTGCAACATGCGAGGGGATGACGACGATCCATCCGCCATTCAATCTATGGTCAATGACCGCCACTTTCGTCTTACTTCTCAGGAAGTGGGGAACATCTTAGGCATCCCGGACAAAGGGGAAGCGTTACCATCTTTGGGTGCTCTCAACTCCTCGACAGCGTCACCTTTCGACGAATTCTGCCGTATCATCTGCAAGGGTCCCAACCCTCCTGCCATTCCGGCCCTCTCTGTCCAGCTGGAGCCGTTTTACTACGAGCTCCATCGGATCGTGTGCCACACTCTATTTCCTAAGGGCGGGAACTATGACGCAATCACCGGTGATGCCCTCGTCTGTATGTATCATCTCTATGCCCGGAAGCGATTCTCCTTCCCGAAGACTCTTCTTCTGCAATTCCGGCGTGTCTTGCCTTCGGGGAAGCCGAATCTCTACTATGGCTCTTTTATCACTCTGCTTATGGAGGCCAAACAGGTTGACCTGTCTCTCTGCTCCTCGGATGGCGTCCCCTCATATCTTGCTGTCTCCCGTACCCTTGCTGGTGCCTCTACTTCCCGTGCCTCATCTTCCCAAGAGCAACCGGCATCCACTCCTGTTGCTCCCATATCTACCCCTCCTACTTCGGGCCGTTATATGCCGCTCACCCAGCAGCACTTTGATATGCGGATGGCCCAGGCGGAGGAGCAGATGCGGGCCCACACTCGTGGACTTGGCACCCTGATCCAGTCTCGTTTCCACGATCAGGGGTATTTTATTCAGCGCACTCTGCAAGACCGGGATGCCTTTCTGGATCTTAATCTTCAGGATCCCATGTACACGGCCCCGCATTTCTCTGACCCCAATGCCTATGGGTTTATGTACCCTGACGGCATTGATCCTTTTGGCGCCTTCCAGCAAGCTCAGGGTGATGATGATGATCCGGCTGAGGATTAGGGATGGACTTCCTTTTGGTGATGGTTTCGGTTTTTGAGTGTTTCTAGTTTTTATGTGTTTGTCTTTATGTTGTCTTTTGTGGTCCTTCGGGGACCGGTGTGTGGTTGTTACTAGTTGTTTGCTGTCCTTTCGGGGACTTTATCTTGGTTGTCTCTAGTGTCCGGCTCTCGTTGTGGAGTCTTTTTTTTATCACTATGATATGTATGGGTCCAGCATGTATTCACTTCCTACTTCAATATATTAATGCATGCTTCTCTTTATATACTCGTATCATTTTTATTATGCACTGTTTCTATTGATTATCCCCATCTTTGACTAAGTGACAAAGGGGGAGAAATTGTATTGAGGGGGAGCTGTCTACCTACGGGGGAGCTACTCCCTGAAGATGCTATCTCTCTATTTTGTCAATTATCAAAATGGGGGAGTTTGTTGGCACATTTTATTTTGAGTAATTAACAGCATCTTCGTAGTTTAGTCTTCTGTTCTTCAGATTCAAACATTCTCACAAGATCTACTACATGGAGTTCTTTCGTTCAAGAGCATTCTCCTTCTTTCTTGAAGACTGTAGCAGTTACCGGCGTTACCGGCGTTCCCTGCATAAGACGGCGTCTTCCTGCTTAGAGTCTTCGAGTCTGTACTGGTCTAGGTATACCTGTAAACACCTAAGGACGGATGACAGTAAAAAGAACAAGTCAAAAATCAAATAGCTACAGAGCGGCATACCAGCGGTATGCTCCGGCATACCGACGGTATACCGTTTTTAGAATACAGAAAGTTGCTGTGACAAATAGTCGGCATACCGGCGGCATGCTTCGGCACACCGGCGGTATACCGCTTTTCTTGTCCAGAAAGTTGCTGTGACAAATTTTCGGCATACCGACGGCATGCTCCGGCATACCGACGGTATACCGTTTTTAGCAACCCAAAAGTTGATGTGACAAATTGTCGGCATACCGACGGCATGCTCCGGCATACCGGCGGTATACCGTTTTTAGCAACTCAAAACTTGCTGTGACAAATTGTCGGTATACCGGCGGCATGCTCCGGCATACCGGCGGAATACCGAGTTTCAAATATTTGGTTTTCGAATTGCTCTGACTAGCATTAATGGCCGCATTTAATGCTCTCAAACGGTCATTAATATGACCGTTACTATTTGGCCGGTATACCGACGGTATGCCGCTGCATACCGACGGCATGCCGGTCTGTCTGTATTCAGAGCATTAAATGCCACCAACTCTTGGTTCTCTTATAAAAGAAAGCTCTCTCTCTCTTGAGCTTTCTCACCAACTCTTCCATAATTTTTTCAACAACCTAGAGCTCCACCATTAATACTCTTCCAAGCTTTTCATTGTCATCCTCTCCCAAAGTGCTAGAGTATTAAAGAGTTGTACATTTCGATCTTCACGTGTTAGAAGATCAACAAGTTCTCATTCTCTTTTGTTTGAAGTTGGCGAGCCTTCGTAAGAAAACTCGTGTGTAGAAGTTGGCGAGTCTTCGGATCCAAACTCATGTTGAAGTTGGCGAGTTCTTCGGATCCAAACTCGTGTGTACTATTTGGTTAAATAGTGAATTAAAGCCGGAGAGAGTTCCGGGACTGGACTGCCTCAAAAGAGGATACCAGGATACATCTTTGCGTTTGCGTTTGATCTTTCTACTCTTTACTTTCAATTGTCTTTATTGCATCAATTGTTGTAGTTAATTTTTAATTTCCCTATTCACCCCCCCTCTAGGGTTTTACAGGTTGTTATTACCAACTTGTCTTACGAGGAGCAGCCGGTGTCCATTTTGGACCGAAGAGAGAAGATAATCAAGAACTGAACAATTAGCCTTGTCCGGGTTGCTTGGGGTCATCACTCATTAGGAGAGTCAACGTGGAAACATGAGGATGATATCCGATCACGGTATCCGCACCTGTTTGACTCACAAGGTATATCTCTCTCTATATACCTTGATTGGCTTAACTCCTCATGCTTGTCACCTTATGAGTAGAATTGCTTGGTGTCATCGATAGTTAAACATAGATATATTACTTGCTATTTGACATTCTAGAATAGCTACTTACTCAAATTACTTGTGCTTAGATTAGTCTAGCTCTGACATTTCTGTCCTGCTTGGATCTGAAATTCCGAGGACGGAATTTTTCTAAGGAGGGTAGAGATGTCACTCCCCGTTCCCAGAATAAGTATTTTATACGTGTACTTCTTGAATGCATTTATTCAATATTTATCATGCATTTGTTCTGTATTTAAATTCTTCAATTTTGCGCTTATTAATTTTTTTGTATTTTATTTTCTGCTTTATCTTGGCTCTTGGTTCATTTCGGTTCATGGTAAACCCACTTGGTGTGGTTTGGTTCAACATGGAAGGGAATGGATGGCTTGGATTTGGTGGAGAGAATGAATGGTGGAGATCCACTTGACCTTGATATAAAACTTCTTCTTTCATTCTCTTTCTTCATTCATTCACATTTACTCCTCCACCAAAACCCTAACCCACTTGTGAGAGGCAAGTACATCTTGCACACCTGTAATACTCTTAATACTATTATTATTATTATTATTATTATTATTATTATTATTATTAATCTTATTTGAAAAAAAAAAAGAATAAATAAATTTTGAATGAAGAAGATTGGAGAAGGAGAGGTGTCCCCCATGTATTTAATGGGGGGGGACACCTCACCATCTCACCCTTCTATATAAACCCCCTTAACACAAAAAAAAAAAAAAACACACACACACACAAAAGCCCAACTCCACCAGCACCTCAACCCCCCCTCTCCCTATATATATACACACACACACACTTAAGAAAGAGAGAGGAAAGAAAAAGAAAAAAAAAAAAAAACAAACAAAACACTCACCCGACCCCCTCTTCCCTGCTGACCGCCCGCTGCCGCCCGCCGCCGCCTGCCGCCGCCCGCCGCCCGCTGCCGCCGCCGGCCGCCCCTCCCGGCCACCTCCTCCTCCACTCCATCATCTCCATCTCCTTCCTCTTTCTCCTCCACTCTCAATCTCCAAGAAGAAAAGAAAAAAAAAAAAACCTAGGTAACTACTTCTTCTTCCCCAACCTCTCCTTTATTCCTATTATAACTAGGTTTGAATACTAACAAGCTTGTTGTTTACTATTGATTTCAATATTAGGGCTTGTGGAGAATTTTGGGTCATTCCCAACCCAAGGCAAGTCCTCTCCTCTCCTCTTCCTCTTCTCTAAAATTTTTTTCATCTAGGTTAATAAGAACTATTATTATAAGTTACATTTAATTCTGAAATTGTGCTATGATCATACAAAATTTTTGTGTCAAGTTTTGGTAATATTAGGAAACAAAATTTGTATAGATTAACCCGTTAAAAATCTGAATTTCTTGTTATATATTAATTTCTTCATCTCGTAATATTTTTTTGTTTGGAATAAAGATTAAAGAATTATCCCTAATCATGAATTAAGCAAATTCTGAAATTTTAATAATATTTAACCCAATTTGAGATATTTTAATTTTAATTTCTAGTAAGTGTTCAATTTTAATAAACATAAGCAAAACAACTAAATTCGGCACTGGAACTGGTGTTATGACTTGTCACGGGAACAAGTTGTGGACTTGAACTACTTGAACTCGAACACACAAACATATATGAACATATGGGACTCTCCAATGGTAAGTTGTCATAAAAATTTGGAACTGAACAACTGGACCGTACGCCGGAAAGGTAAAAGGGACCCTGTTTCTCTCTACTCACTATGTAGTTATTCAATTTTGTGTATATCTATAGTTAGAAATAATTCCCGTTTATCTCTTTTATTTTCCTGCTTCATGCATTTATTATGGAAGAATTTCATTTGGTTTAAATTCCGTCATACTATATATGTATACATATATATATATCTACATACATATATATATATACATATACATATATGTAAATATACATACATTACATATACATATATATATCTATATACATATATATACATACATGTACATATATATATATATACATATATATATCTACATACATATATATATACATACCTACATATATATATATTTCTTTATATATATATATCTACATATATATACATACATACATACATATACATACCTGTACACATATAGTTATATAAAGTCTTGCATGGTTGGAAAAATTGTGCTCTATGCGACAAATCGCAAAGCTAATAGCAAGCCGCAAATTGATTTATTGCTAAAGGAAAGGTAATCAATGCTTGCTCAGGTATAAATCTCCAATTCCTTTTGTTCTTTTATTCCCTGCGTGGTTCCGGTGTTGAGAGTTGCTCCACCGAAGGGGTCGGCGAGCCCAATACTTACTTGCGTGGTTCCGGTGTTGAGAGTTGCTCCACCGAAGGGGTCGGCGAGCCCGTATTTCTCTTTCATCATATATAATTGTTTCTTGAAATTTTCGGGGCTCCTAAATACAAAGGGGACTCTGCCGAAATTTTTGAGAAATTTAGGAGATAGACAAATTTTCGACTTCCGGAGATTTTTAGAAATTTCTTATTTTAGAAAGCATTTGGGAGGGGAGAACAACTGAATATCCCTAGATATCCCGTAACATAAATAACAAAAGCTGATCAGTATTTCGTGAATCTCGTGAATCAGTACATCTAGTTGCGACTAGGGTGTACTAGCCCAAGGGAGGCTCGTGAATCAATTTCATCTATTTGACAGTAACATCAATAGATGTCCTTTTAGCCCAAGGGAGGCTCGGAAATTACAACCTGATCCCAGGTTAACGGGATTGTTCACGGGAAATATTTAGAGGATTATTCAGAGTATTGTTCTCAAACTGCATATCTTCAAGTCTTACTCCAGAAAACAACGCTGCTTATTGCAAGTAGGCAGTGTCATGAATTGCTCAAGGGAAGCAATTCCTATTAAAAGCTCAAGAGAAGCTCGAAAATCTTATTATTCATGGAGTAGGACATTGATCTTCATTCATGCGTTACTAGAATATATACATATATAGCTGTGCAATTTAGTATACCATGTCTCTTCTTTTAAAACTACATCTTCATTATTTTGTTTAACTTTTACCGTCCTTGGCCGAGGACTTGCTCGTCGTTTTCTAAACGACCTAGTATTTGTTCACTAGGTGAAGAAGAAGAAGACGCCTCCGCCGAAGTATCGCCGCATTACAACGAGGAGTAACTGCCTGGCTATCCACAAATTAGGACCAGCAGTAATCGTTGTCATTTTGCAATTCTATTTTCGTAATAACCTGTAATAGTATTGTTGGAAAAGTTCCCTGTAATATTGCTACACTATATTTTAATACCATGTAATTCCTTGTATTTTCCATTCTGCTGATGTTTACAGGCGACAATCGCGAATTTCGGCGCGTAGCCTGGGGATGTGTTATGACGTCACCCTTCCATCCGGGAAGCGGGGCGTGACATGTCCTTTAAGTGGTGGCCCATGCAGGTCAGCAAGAATGGGAAATCTAGGATAGGATATAGGTTCGGACAAAACGTAGGTTATAGAATCATAAGGAGCACGACGAGTCCCAATCACACTCTAGGAATCTCTAAGGAGGCGGTATCAATAGTTAGTAGCTGATTTCCTCTTTTCTAGCCAACTATTTAGTCTTAGTAAATAGATATTGACTCAAGAAATTCTTAATGTAGATCATGTCCCGCTTCGTGCCCTTTGCAAGATTAGGAAACGATAGTCACAGCCTGGATGAGTATTATGCATTTGTAAGAAAAATATGGAAAGTAGCTCCAAGGGGGATGATAGAAGCTTATGGAGTACACTACGAGCTGAAGTACCCAGTAGTGACAGATATAGTGGACGAAAGGAAAGTATATTATAATACAGTGCACTGTTATGTATTAATCAAGGCAGAACCATCGGAAGGTCCAGAAAATGAACGCAATGGTACACTAGAAGAATGGAAGCAGGCCCACCCAGAAGCAAGGATTCTAAATATAAGACGTATGTGGATTTAGAAAAACCCTCCAGCAAGAAGAAGATGTATAAATATAATTATGTAAACAAGTATTAGATCCTTGACTTTGTATAGGGTGTGTGTTAATATATGTAATGAGATATGTAAAATAAGTATTAGGCACTAATAGGTAAGTAACATATGAATGTATGTAGCTTATGTATATATATATAGCAGAAGCATGTTATGCTATCTATAAATAAATATGCCTTTCCTATATTTTATTCTTGGTAAATATTTTCTTAAAGATACTATGAATGTAGGAATGGATCTATTTATGCCAAGTTTGGAATGGGACGGAAGTGATTACACTATATACTTATACCAGCGCTATGCCAGACTAATGTGGAACGCACCTGACTGGTACGATATCCATGTTTATCAAATATTCTATGCAGTCACGCGTCCCATTGTCAGGGACATTGAAGACGGAGCCGAAGTATATCAGGCCAATATAACTTACTGCCTGCATGTCCGAGACCCAAACCGTATTTATATCGGACTGCATGGATATGAGGGTACCTTAGATGATTTTGAAAGACTCCATCCAGAAGTTGACATCCTCACTGAGGACAGAATCATCATCGAGGCCATAGAATAAGAAAAACCTAACCGACATTATGTACAATAAAGAAGGGATCTTTTTGTCTGCTGTGTGGTATTTTGAAATCAGCAGATGTGTATACAAGAAAGGATAGTTAAAGATAGATACTGTGTCACATTTTGGGGAGGTGGAGTGACATACGTAGGTTAGATGGAAATGGATGTAAACAAATGTAAAGTTGAGAGTGGGAACCACTTTTTGTAATACTCTCTTTTAATGATATATATATGACTCTGCTGTATGCCTTGTTATGAATAAACATTGAGAGCCGAAATAATTCCTGAGGGATTGAGTCTTTATTTCAGGATATGGACAATCACGATCAATCAAATAATACACAATCTCAAACGTCGACTGAGCCAACCGTGGCAGACATGTTCCGATTATTCCAGCAACTCCTGGAATCCAATAGTCAACAGGCCAATGCTGCCCATGCCACAAATGCTACGATTCTAGAACAAATGCAGAATTTAAATAATACCAAGGATAAAACCCTAAAGGAATTCAGGGATCTTAGGCCACCCAAGTTTAAGGGGACTGAAAATGCAATGGAAGCAAGTCAATGGCTGAGAACCATTGAAGGCTTAATGAAGGCTGCCAAAGTTAAGCCTGAGGACATGGTGCCAGCAATCCGCATCCAGCTGGAAGACATAGCTGGATACTGGTGGAGTGCTGAATACCCTGAGGATTCTGACGAGGTTATGTCATGGGCAGAATTCAAGAAGAGATTTGAAGACAGATTCTATTCCAAGTCTGCTCGGATAGAATTAGAACGGCAGTTCAACTACCTGAAACAGGGAAGACGTACAGTTGATGAGTACGTAGCAGAATTTTCTCGGCTTAGTCGATTTGCCCCCAACATGATAGCAGATGAAGACACAAAGATATCCAGGTTCGTAGAAGGACTTGGGACCCAACTGAAAAGTAGGGTCGCCTCTTATAGGTGCCGAACATTTTCAGAAGCAACAGAAGCTGCTCGAGACCAAGAAAGGATACTAAAAGAAGAACAACCTTTCCGGTCTCCACAACCTAAGAGGACTTTTGAGGAGGGGGCATCCTCCAAGAATCATTGGCAGGGACCGCCTAAGCGTCCTCAGAACGGCAACCAAGACAGATCCGTTGTCTGTAATTACTGCCATAAACCAGGCCATAGAATAAATGTATGTAGGAAGAGATTGGGGCTTTGTTTGAAGTGTGGAGCAGGAAACCATCTAACAAATCAATGCCCTCAAATACTTGCAACTGGGGCAATCACTCAAAGCTTCAATCAGGGATATCGACCTCCAGTTCGAGGAACCCAACCTCAACCTATGATGCAGGCACCAACGTCACAAGCAACCATGGCTTATGGAAATCAGTACAGGCCGCCCTATGCACCTCAGGCATATCAATTTCAACAGGCACAACGGGCGACTCAAGTCCAAAATAATAACCAGAAAAGGAATAAGCAAGGGCAAGCATTTGTGATGGGAGCCGAAGACGCTAATATTCCCGGAGAAGTAATTTCAGGTACTATTTTAATTTCTGCATATCCAGCATCAGTATTATTTGATTCCGGGGCTACCCATTCATTTATAGCATCTTCTTTTATATCACAACGTGAAATAGAATCACAACCTTTGCCTAAATCACTGAAAGTCCTCACCGGTAATGGAGTAGTAGAAGTCAGTCGGGTATGTAATAGATGTTCCATAAAATTGGGTGGAGGAGCTTTTCGTACCCGGTTGCTCGTTTTCCCAACAAGCAACTATGATATAATATTGGGTATGGATTGGCTAACTGCAACATCAGCCAACATAGATTGCGGTCAGGGGAAAGTTTCTTTTCAACTCCCTGACGGAGAATTTTGTGAATTTGTAAGGAACCAGAATGAATTCAATGCAGAAGAATTAGAGAAATTTGAATTGCCAGTACTGCTGCAAGGAGTGGCAGAGCAAATCTTTCCCAGGGTAGTAGAAGAATTTAAGGACATATTTCCAGAGGAATTGCCAGGGCTACCCCCAGATAGAGCTGTAGAATTCTCTATAGATTTAATACCTGGAGCTGCACCCATAGCCAAAAGGATATACCCAATGAACAAGGAGGAGCTGGCTGAGTTAAACAAACAAATAAAAGAATTATTATCCAAGGGATTTATTCAGCCTAGCGCTTCGCCATGGGGTGCACCGGTATTATTCGTGAAAAAGAAGGATGGTACCCTACGCCTAGTAATTGATTATAGGGCTTTGAATGAGGTTACCATCAAGAATAAATATTCCTTACCTAGGATCGATCAATTGTTTGATCAGTTGGGAGAAGCAAGGGTATTTTCAAAAATTGATTTAAGATCCGGATATCATCAAGTAAAGGTAAAGAAAGAAGATATTCCAAAGACTGCATTTAGGACTCGGTATGGGCATTACGAATTCTTAGTTATGCCATTCGGGTTGACAAATGCACCAGCTATATTTATGGACCTGATGAATCGAGTATTTTATCAATATCTGGACAAATTTGTGATTGTATTCATTGATGATATTCTTATATACTCCAAAAGTGAAGAGGAGCATGAAAAGCACTTGAGGATAGTATTGCAAACTTTGCGGGAGGAAAATTATATGCCAAGCTTAGTAAATGTGAATTTTGGCTGGATCAAATACCATTTCAACCTGGAGATCATGTCTTTCTGAAGATTTCACCAACTAAGGGAACCATCAGATTTGGGACCAGAGGAAAACTGAGTCCGAGATACATTGGGCCCTTCGACATACTGGAAAAAGTGGGGAATGTATCATATCGGCTTGCCTTACCCCCAACACTAGAGGGAGTCCACAATGTATTCCATGTTTCCCAATTACGAAGATATGTGTCTGATCCAAGCCATATACTCGATCATTCAGAAATCACCGTTGGACCTACACTACGGATCGAACAGAGACCCGTTGGGATCTTGGATCGAAGAGAAAAGGTACTCCGTAATCGGGTCATTCCACTAGTACGGGTCGCGTGGAGCAAGGATTCGCTTGGAGATTCAACTTGGGAGAAGGAAGAAGATATGCGGAAGCAATATCCGTATCTATTCCCTAATCCAGGTTAGCAATCAATCGTTGTACTAGTTATTTCAAATTCCGAGGACGGAATTTTTCTAAGGGAAGTAGATTTGTAATACTCTTAATATTATTATTATTATTATTATTATTATTATTATTAATCTTATTTGAAAAAAAAAGAATAAATAAATTTTGAATGAAGAAGATTGGAGAAGGAGAGGTGTCCCCCATGTATTTAATGGGGGGGGACACCTCACCATCTCACCCTTCTATATAAACCCCCTTAACACAAAAAAAAAAAACACACACACACACAAAAGCCCAACTCCACCAGCACCTCAACCCCCCCCTCTCCCTATATATATACGCACACACACACTTAAGAAAGAGAGAGGAAAGAAAAAGAAGAAAAAAAAAAAACAAACAAAACACTCACCCGACCCCCTCTTCCCAGCTGACCGCCCGCTGCCGCCCGCCGCCCGCTGCCGCCGCCGGCCGCCCCTCCCGGCCACCTCCTCCTCCACTCCATCATCTCCATCTCCTTCCTCTTTCTCCTCCACTCTCAATCTCCAAGAAGAAAAGAAAAAAAAAAAAACCTAGGTAACTACTTCTTCTTCCCCAACCTCTCCTTTATTCCTATTATAACTAGGTTTGAATACTAACAAGCTTGTTGTTTACTATTGATTTCAATATTAGGGCTTATGGAGAATTTTGGGTCATTCCCAACCCAAGGCAAGTCCTCTCCTCTCCTCTTCCTCTTCTCTAAAATTTTTTTCATCTAGGTTAATAAGAACTATTATTATAAGTTACATTTAATTCTGAAATTGTGCTATGATCATACAAAATTTTTGTGTCAAGTTTTGGTAATATTAGGAAACAAAATTTGTATAGATTAACCCGTTAAAAATCTGAATTTCTTGTTATATATTAATTTCTTCATCTCGTAATATTTTTTTGTTTGGAATAAAGATTAAAGAATTATCCCTAATCATGAATTAAGCAAATTCTGAAATTTTAATAATATTTAACCCAATTTGAGATATTTTAATTTTAATTTCTAGTAAGTGTTCAATTTTAATAAACATAAGCAAAACAACTAAATTCGGCACTGGAACTGGTGTTATGACTTGTCACGGGAACAAGTTGTGGACTTGAACTACTTGAACTCGAACACACAAACATATATGAACATATGGGACTCTCCAATGGTAAGTTGTCATAAAAATTTGGAACTGAACAACTGGACCGTACGCCGGAAAGGTAAAAGGGACCCTGTTTCTCTCTACTCACTATGTAGTTATTCAATTTTGTGTATATCTATAGTTAGAAATAATTCCCGTTTATCTCTTTTATTTTCCTGCTTCATGCATTTATTATGGAAGAATTTTATTTGGTTTAAATTCCGTCATACTATATATGTATACATATATATATATCTACATACATATATATATACATATACATATATGTAAATATACATACATTACATATACATATATATATCTATATACATATATATACATACATGTACATATATATATATATACATATATATATCTACATACATATATATACATACCTACATATATATATATATTTCTTTATATATATATATCTACATATATATACATACATACATACATATACATACCTGTACACATATAGTTATATAAAGTCTTGCATGGTTGGAAAAATTGTGCTCTATGCGACAAATCGCAAAGCTAATAGCAAGCCGCAAATTGATTTATTGCTAAAGGAAAGGTAATCAATGCTTGCTCAGGTATAAATCTCTAATTCCTTTTGTTCTTTTATTCCCTGCGTGGTTCCGGTGTTGAGAGTTGCTCCACCGAAGGGGTCGACGAGCCCAATACTTACTTGCGTGGTTCCGGTGTTGAGAGTTGCTCCACCGAAGGGGTCGGCGAGCCCGTATTTCTCTTTCATCATATATAATTGTTTCTTGAAATTTTCGGGGCTCCTAAATACAAAGGGGACTCTGCCGAAATTTTTGAGAAATTTAGGAGATAGACAAATTTTCGACTTCCGGAGATTTTTAGAAATTTCTTATTTTAGAAAGCATTTGGGAGGGGAGAACAACTGAATATCCCTAGATATCCCGTAACATAAATAACAAAAGCTGATCAGTATTTCGTGAATCTCGTGAATCAGTACATCTAGTTGCGACTAGGGTGTACTAGCCCAAGGGAGGCTCGTGAATCAATTTCATCTATTTGACAGTAACATCAATAGATGTCCTTTTAGCCCAAGGGAGGCTCGGAAATTACAACCTGATCCCAGGTTAACGGGATTGTTCACGGGAAATATTTAGAGGATTATTCAGAGTATTGTTCTCAAACTGCATATCTTCAAGTCTTACTCCAGAAAACAACGCTGCTTATTGCAAGTAGGCAGTGTCATGAATTGCTCAAGGGAAGCAATTCCTATTAAAAGCTCAAGAGAAGCTCGGAAATCTTATTATTCATGGAGTAGGACATTGATCTTCATTCATGCGTTACTAGAATATATACATATATAGCAGTGCAATTTAGTATACCATGTCTCTTCTTTTAAAACTACATCTTCATTATTTTGTTTAACTTTTACCGTCCTTGGCCGAGGACTTGCTCGTCGTTTTCTAAACGACCTAGTATTTGTTCACTAGGTGAAGAAGAAGAAGACGCCTCCGCCGAAGTATCGCCGCATTACAACGAGGAGTAACTGCCTGGCTATCCACAAATTAGGACCAGCAGTAATCGTTGTCATTTTACAATTCTATTTTCGTAATAACCTGTAATAGTATTGTTGGAAAAGTTCCCTGTAATATTGCTACACTATATTTTAATACCATGTAATTCCTTGTATTTTCCATTCTGCTGATGTTTACAGGCGACAATCGCGAATTTCGGCGCGTAGCCTGGGGATGTGTTATGACGTCACCCTTCCATCCGGGAAGCGGGGCGTGACAACACCATGAGGGATTTTATGCATCTCCATTTATTTTTAGTCCATGTTGTTCATCTTCTCTTCCTCTACAAGTTTAGGTCTTGAAGTTCTTGATTTCTATGGATGGTTGGGTGTAGATCTAAGTTTTAAGTTTTGGTTTTCATATGAATTTTAGGGTTTTGATCTATCAAACATTGTTGTTTTCGAAAATAAGTGGTTCCATGTTGTAGAGAATTTAATTCTACTAAAGTTTGGCTTTTAAAAAGTTAGATTTTGATTTGTTTTGTGGAAGTTATGGAAGAAGATGTCGCAGGAGGCACATGATGGTATCGCGAATGAGCCGCATGAGGTGCATGTCGCAGTAGGCGCATGATGGCGTCGCGAATGAGCCGCATGAGGCGCATGTTGCAGTAGGCGCATGATGGCATCGCGAATGAGCCGCATGAGGCGCATGTTGCAGTAGGCGCATGATGGCGTCGCGAATGAGCCGCATGAGGCACATGTCGCAGTAGGCGCATGATGGTGTCGTGAATGAGCCGCATGAGGCGCATATCGTAGTAGGCGCATGATGGTGTCACGAATGAGCCGCATCAGGCGCATGTCGCAGTAGGCGCATGATGGTGTCGCGAATGAGCCGCATGAGGCGCATGTCGCAGTAGGCGCATGATGGTGTCGCGAATGAACCGCATGAGGCGCATGTCGTAGTTGAGCCGCATATGGTATCGCAGTTGGACCGCATATGCCGCATGAGCCGCATGTCGCAGTTGGTCCGCATGCATGTCGCAGAATAGGCCGCATATGCCTATTTTGGTTGTTTCTGACTGTTATATGTCCTATTTTGACTGAATTGTGGCTAGAATTTCTTTCAACTCCCAACATGAAATTTGTAGATCTTTTTCTTGGCTTCAAGAATATGTTACCAACTATTTTATACTAGTTATGGACTCGACCATGCTTAATACTAATTTGACTTTTATGCCTTGTCACGAATTGACCTCGACTGTTACTTGACTAATAATTGATCATGCGTTCCTAGTTGGAACTAAGAGACTGGCTAGTCGTCTTATTAAATTGAATGAACGAGACACGTTCATATTAACTATGAACTATTATAATCGATTGGCCGATCCCGAATATTGACATACGGGCACACATGTAGGCTTCAATTTATTTATTTATTTTTCTACAAAAGCAGCATGTGTACTTGATGGTCAAGGCATGATTATTCCGTGGTTAGTTTTGATTGTTGCACTACGCTATGTAAGTCCTACAACCTAACCGCACGGGTATCGTTGTAGAGTTGGGCATATCGTACTTGTACGGAAGTACTCATTTGAATGACCATGATCCACGGCATGGGATTTCACTCAACGTAGAGACTATTAAGTTAAATAAAATAATGATTGCATGGAGAGAATGGATTCTCGAGTTCTTACATGGCAGCCCTCTTGGGACTAGTAGTGCCCGACAGGCCGGTTGGTCCCCACAGATACTGCAAATCTGCCACACGAGCAGGGAGCGGTATCTGGTTATATTATCTATTGTATATTGTATATTGATGACGGGCGTCCCGCTGGGACTCGTCTAATTCATGATTGGCGCAATTGATTGACTGGGTAAACTAGCCTTGCTTGTACATAGTAAGAACTGAGGAATCCTTTATTGCATAATTCCAGGATAACTTGGAACTCACAGTAGCAAGCCGTAGTAGTTGCATGACCGTTTAAATTGATTTGTTTGTGTACTGTACCTACTTTGTTACCTAACTGAGATGATCAGAATGTCAGGGCATGACGGGCCAACTTCTGTCCTTGTTTGGTTGGGAGGTTGGTTCGAAGTGTCGTGATGTTATGTGAATCCCAGTGGCAAGCAGAGATCTACTTGTCATATTCTCTTATTACTGGTTTTAATTCCTCATATCGTGCTTCATTGCGGTACTTGCTATTAGAGGTCTAACCTCTCTGGTTTTGCATGGCCAGATTTAGAGCCGGTCTCCGAGGACTCAGCTTACTTCCACCTCCAAGATGGTCAATACTAGAGGGATGATCGCAGGAGGACTCGAGTGGGTTCCTTACTTCCCCACTCATTTTGTTATTGCCGTTTGGCACCGACATGTCAGTCGGATTGTCTTGTACTTACTTTTACATAATTGTAATTAAGTCAGACTGCAGCTGATAACAATTGTGTACACTTGATACATCATCTGGCTATGTTTTGTAAAGCCAGATATCAAGAACATTTTGACTGAACGTTTGGGACGCCTTACTGCTTTATCTTACATGTTCTCTATTTCTGTTTCTTATTTGAATGATTGAGACAATAGATGTGAAGTAACCATAGTGAGACTTTCATGTAGTATGCACCCCCTCGTCTTTTAGACAACATTGATCGTATTATACGGTATTCATCTACCCGTAATACGTAGCTGGCTGAGTCATTCCCCCGCTCTCCAGTATTCTGGTTCTGGGGCGTGACAAGGTTTTAGTGGTGGCGGCCCATGCAGGTCTGATTTCAGACTTGTGGGGTATTTTAATTTATAGGATGTCTCAATCACACATGTTCCCCCTTGATCTCATGATTCGTTACTCTCGACTCTAGCTTGACATTCCGGTATCCTTTGACTTCATTGATCTTTCATGTCCGATCGTTTGATTGTTCTTTTGTCCCTTTTCTTAGGGGCACTTCGTCCGCATCTGCCAAGACTGGACAACAACAACAAGAGCAACACGGACAACCTGACCATGTTGGTCAGCAACAAGGGCCGGTACTAACTCAAAAGACTATCCAAGAAGAAGTAATAGTGGAAGCAGCAGCTGGATCACAGTATCCGGAGGTTCCACCACCACCAACAGTTCCACCTACCCCTGCAGAAATGGACACACCGGCTCTTTTGGAGATCATGAGAGGGATGATGGCTACTCAGCAACATCAGATGTTAGCCCAGCAGCGCATGCACGCTCAGTTGCAAGAGCAGAACGTATTACTCAACCAAGGATTGCAGACGGCTTTGGAAAGAGGGGTGATGTCAGATTCAGGAGCATCAGCCAGGTTTTGCAAGTTCAACCCCCGCCGTTTTGAAGGAACGGAGGATGCCATCTCAGCATATGCATGGCTTAAGGATATTGAGGCTATTCTGACAGCAGCTAAGGTGCCGGCAGAAGAACGTGTGGATCAAGTGAAGTTGTTACTTCAGGATCTCGCACGTGATTGGTGGGAATCAGAGGAAGTGGGCATCAGACGTCCTGTTGCTTGGGACGATTTTACCGCAAGATTAAAGACCAAGTACTATGGAGTTGTGGCGCAGTTTGAGCTACAACAGAAATTTATCAACCTTAAGCATGCCGGCAAGACGGTAGATGCCTATGCAGCGGAGTTCTGCAGATTGAGTAGGTTCGCCCCGGAGATGGTAGCAACAGAGGGCCAGAGGGCTATGAGGTTCCAGCAAGGGTTTCACCTTGAGCTCTTGCAATTGATAGAGGGGCACAATTACCAGACTTTTGATGAAGTATTGACGGCAACCCGAAGGCATGAGATCACCATTCAGAGGATCATGGCAAGGACTGGAGGTCAGAAGAGATCTCACATTCAGATTGAAGGAGGAGGGGGAGCAACGCCCCGAACAACAGCACCATCCCTTGGCATTCGCATTCACGATGTGGCAATGCGAGGGCCAGCACCACCACCCAGGCAGCAGCAGCAACAGAGGAAGAATCAGCAACCCTCAGCGGGCTGCACTTATTGTGGGAAGATGGGGCACACTAGAGATGTGTGTCGGGCATTGAACGGACTGTGTTTGATATGTAGAAATCCAGATCATCGGATTACCACATGTCCCATGAATTCGAGGTCAGGAGGACCAGTGCAGCAGTTTTCTGCTCTGCCAGCACCAGGGGCAGGACAGTATCGAGGACCCGCAGTGGCAGTGAGACCATTGGCCCAGCGTCCGTTAATGCCACAGGCTCAGATGTTTCTGCAGCTGGGACCGCCGATGCAGCAACACCAGCATAGACCACCCCAGCATCATCAAGGCAGGGGCCAGCAGCAGCACCAGGTTAGGCCGCAACATTGGAACCAACAAGGAGGTCGAGGGCAGGCATTCACTCTGTCCTTGGAGGAGGCATTAGCACCGGGAGATGTTGTGGCAGGTAACATTCTCGTCGCCTCATATCCCGCAGTAGCATTGTTTGATTCAGGAGCATCACACTCATTTATATCTGCACAATTTGCGACACAGCTAGGAATGGAGTTCGAGGCATTACCAGGGAGGTTGAATATACTCACTGGCAATGGGCTCGTAGGAGTTAGTAGAGTTATTCTAGCGTGTAGCGTTGTAGTTTACGGGCATTCCTTACCCGTCCGGTTGATAAAATTTCCTGTTGGAAATTTCGACGTTATCTCAGGCATGGACTGGCTGAAAGACAGTCATACGACGATAGATTGTCGTAGAGGGAGTGTATCTTTTGATATTCCAGACATGAAGAGATTCACCTTAGTCAGATCAGAGGCAACTCAACAAGAGCAGGGAGTAATAACGGCAATGGAAGAAATTCAAGTTCCGAAGGTAGTTGAAAAATTTCTAGACGTATTTCCCGAAGAACTTCCAGGGCTACCACCGATTAGAGATATTGAGTTCGGCATAGAATTGGTACCTGGAACTAAACCGATATCAGATCGAGTTTACAGAATGGCGGATTCAGAGTAGGCCAAGGTATATCAACACATAGAGGAACTGAAGGAGAAGAAGTTCATCCAAGCTAGCATATCACCTTGGGCAGCACCAATAGTACTTGTGGGAAAGAAGGATGGGTCCTCCAGATTGTGCATTGATTACAGGAAGCTTAACGCGGCGACAGTAAAGAACAAGTACCCACTACCCAGGATCGACGACTTGTTTGATCAGTTGAGCAAAGCTAGAGTTTTCTCCAAGATAGATCTTCGTTTAGGGTATCATCAAGTGAGGGTACGGAAGGAGGATATTCCTAAGACAGCATTCAGGTCGAAGTATGGGCATTATGAATTCTTAGTAATGCCGTTTGGTTTGACCAATGCTCCAGGAATATTTATGGATTTGATGAACCGCATCTTTATGCCATACTTAGATCAGTTTATCGTTGTGTTTCTTGACGACATTCTCGTATATTCTGCCAGTAAAGAGGAGCATGAAGACCACCTCAGGAAAGTGTTACAGGTTCTGAGAGAGAACCAGTTGTATGCCAAGCTCAGCAAGTGTGAGTTTTGGTCGGATCATATTTCATTTTTGGGTCATATCATATCAGGAGCTGGAGTAGCAGTGGATCCCAAGATGGTAGAAGCAGTAGAGAGTTGGCCAGTACCCAAGACCGTAGCTGATGTACGAAGTTTCTTGGGATTGGCAGAATATTACAGAAGGTTCGTATCAATCTTTGCAAGGCTTTCAGCACCTATGACCCGCTTGACACGGAAGGATGTACCATTCGTCTGGTCGGTAGAATGCCAGGCATCATTTGAGAATCTGAAGCAGAAGTTGATATCAGCGCCTATTCTTACATTGCCAGTTGGATCCGGAGGTTTTACAGTGTATTGCGATATGTCAGGTAAGGGACTTGGGTGCGTCCTAATGCAACATGGGAAGGTGATAGCATACGCATCTAGGCAACTTCGAGACCACGAAAAGAATTACCCAACTCATGACTTGGAGTTGGCGGCAGTAGTATTTGCTTTGAAGCTATGGAGGCATTACCTATATGGTGACCGAGTGGACATGTACACAGACCATAAAAGTCTGAAGTACATCTTTACTCAGAAGGAGCTGAACATGAGACAGAGAAGATGGTTGGAGTTGATCAAGGATTATGACGTGGAGCTTCAGTATCATCCAGGCAAGGCTAATGTGGTAGCAGACGCTCTTAGCAGGAGAGGCGGCGCATTTATGTTGACAACGCAGAAGCACATCTTAGAAGACCTTCAGGAGATGGGCATCGAAGTTATACTTCCTAGTGATGTAGGAGTTCTAACAAGTTTACAAGTTCAATCCGACTTGGTAGACAGGATCAAGGTAGCTCAGGCACATGACCCAAGGATTCAGAAGCTTAGAGCAGAATGTGAGTCAGGACTCAGAAAGGAGATGCAAATTCATGAAGATGGTACGCTTAGGTTTGGAACACGTCTGTGTGTGCCTAGTGGAGATATCAGACAGGAGGTTATGACAGAAGCTCACAGTTCTCAATATTCTATACCCCCTGGAGGGACCAAGATGTACCAAGATATCAAGCAGCACTTCTGGTGGAACGGGATGAAGAGGGAGATAGCTAGATTTGTTTCCCGTTGCTTTGTATGTCAGCAAGTGAAGGCAGAAAAGTAGAGGCCAGCTGGGTTATTACAACCACTTCCTATCCCGGAATGGAAGTGGGAACACATCACAATGGACTTTGTGACCGGTTTACCGAGATCACCAAGTGGTAAAGATGCTATTTGGGTGATAGTAGATCGGCTTACAAAGGTGGCACACTTTCTTCCTTTCAGAGTAGGGCAATCTACAGAAAAGTTGGCAGAGTTGTATATGCAGCAGATAGTCAGGCAGCATGGAGTCCCCGTCAGCATTGTGTCAGACCGAAATACCCGCTTTACATCACATTTCTGGAAGAGCTTACATCATAGTCTGGATACCAAGTTAAGATTTAGCATGGCTTACCATCCCAGACAGACGGGCAATCAGAAAGAACAATTCAGACCCTAGAAGATATGTTGCGAGCTTGTACTCTGGATTTTGGAGGATCTTGGAAGAGCCACATGCACTTAGTTGAGTTCTCATACAACAATAGTTATCAAGCCAGTATCCAGATGGCGCCATTTGAAGCACTATATGGTAAGAAGTGTAGGTCGCCACTAGCATGGGATGATATCGGGGAGAGGAAGATGTTAGGCCCGGAAATGATTGTTCAGACAGTTGAATTGGTTAAGGGAATTAGAGAGCGACTTCGAGTTGCGCAGGATCGACATCATCATTGGGCGGACCAGCATCGTAGGCCGCTAGAGTTTTCTTTTGGGGACCACGTGTTCTTGAGGATCTCACCTACCCGTGGGGTCATTAGATTTGGCGTTCGCGGGAAGTTGAGTCCGCGATACGTAGGACCCTTTGTTATTCTTGATAGGATAGGCGATGTTGCTTATCGTTTATCCCTTCCACCTTCGTTACGAGAGGTGCATGACGTATTTCATGTATCTCAGTTGCGAAGGTATATATCGGACCCCAGCCATATCTTTGATAATTTCGAGTTGGTTGTTGGTACCAACTTGTCTTACGAGGAGCAGCCGGTGTCCATTTTGGACCGAAGAGAGAAGATACTCAAGAACCGAACAATTAGCCTTATCCGGGTTGCTTAGGGTCATCACTCATTAGAAGAGTAAACGTGGCAACGTGAGGATGATATCCGATCACGGTATCTGCACCTGTTTGACTCACAAGGTATATCTCTCTCTATATACCTTGATTGTCTTAACTCCTCATGCTTGTCACCTTATGAGTAGAATTGCTTGGTGTCGTCGATAGTTAAACATAGATATATTACTTGCTATTTGACATTGTAGAATAGCTACTTACTCAAATTACTTGTGCTTAGATTAGTCTAGCTCTGACATTTTTGTCCTGCTTGGATCTGAAATTTCGAGGACGGAATTTTTCTAAGGAGGGTAGAGATGTCACTCCCCGTTCCCATAATAAGTATTTTATACGTGTACTTCTTGAATGCATTTATTCAATATTTATCATGCATTTGTTCTGTATTTAAATTCTTCAATTTTGCACTTATTAATTTTTTTGTATTTTATTTTCTGCTTTATCTTGGCTCTTGGTTCATTTCGGTTCATGGTAAACCCACTTGGTGTGGTTTGGTTCAACATGGAAGGGAATGGATGGCTTGGATTTGGTGGAGAGAATGAATGGTGGAGATCCACTTGACCTTGATATAAAACTTCTTCTTTCATTCTCTTTCTTCATTCATTCACATTTACTCCTCCACCAAAACCCTACACCACTTGTGCGAGGCAAGTACATCTTGCACACCATGAGAGATTTCATGCATCCCCATTTATTTTTAGTCCATGTTGTTCATCTTCTCTTTCTCTACAAGTTTAGGTCTTGAAGTTCTTGATTTCCATAGATGGTTGAGTGTAGATCTAAGTTTTAAGTTTTGGTTTTCATATAAATTTTAGGGTTTTGATCTATCAAACATTGTTGTTTTCGAAAATAAGTGGTTCCATGCTGTAGAGAATTTAATTCTACTAAAGTTTGGCTTTTGAAAAGTTAGATTTCGATTTGTTTTGTGGAAGTTATGGAAGAAGTATTTTGTTCGTTCTATATTCAACTGCAGCAGGAGGTGCATGTCGCAGTAGGCGCATGATGGTGTCGCGAATGAGCCGCATGAGGCGCATGTCGCAGTAGGCGCATGATGGTGTCGCGAATGAGCCGCATGAGGCGCATGTCACAGTAGGCGCATGATGGTGTCGCGAATGAGCTGTATGAGGCGCATGTCGCAGTAGGCACATGATGGTGTCGCGAATGAGCCGCATGAGGCGCATGTCGCAGTAGGCGCATGATGGTGTCGCGAATGAGCCGCATCAGGCGCATGTCGCAGTAGGCGCATGATGGTGTCGCGAATGAGCCGCATGAGGCGCATGTCGCAGTAGGCGCATGATGGTGTCGCGAATGAGCCGCATCAGGCGCATGTCGCAGTAGGCGCATGATGGTGTCGCGAATGAGCCGCATGAGGCGCATGTCGTAGTAGGCGCATGATGGTGTCACGAATGAGCCGCATGAGGCGCATGTCGCAGTTGAGCCGCATATGGTATCGCAGTTGGACCGCATATGACGCATGAGCCGCATGTCGCAGTTGGTCCGCATGCATGTCGCAGAATAGGCCGCATATGCCTATTTTGGTTGTTTCTGACTGTTATATGTCCTATTTTGACTGAATTGTGGCTAGAATTTCTTTCAACTCCCAACATGAAATTCGTAGATGTTTTTCTTGGCTTCAAGAATATGTTACCAACTATTTTATACTAGTTATGGACTCGACCATGCTTAATACTAATTTTACTTTTATGCCTTGTCACTAATTGACCCCAACTGTTACTTGACTAATAATTGATCATGCGTTCCTAGTTGGAACTAAGAGACTGGCTAGTCGTCTTATTAAATTGAATGAATGAGACACGTTCATATTAACTATAAACTATTATAATCGATTGGCCGATCCCGAATATTGACATACAGGCACACATGCAGGCTTCAATTTATTTATTTATTTTTCTAGAAAAGCAGCATGTGTACTTGATGGTCAAGGCATGATTATTCTGTGGTTAGTTTTGATTGTTGCATTACGTTATGTAAGACCTACAACCTAACCGCATGGGTATCGTTGTAGAGTTGGGCATATCGTACTTGTACGAAAGTACTCATTTGAATGACCATGATCCCTGGCATGGGATTTCACTCAACGTAGAGACTATTAAGTTAAATAAAATAATGATTGCATGGAGAGAATGGATTCCCGAGTTCTTACATGGTAGCCCTCTTGGGACTAGTAGTGCCCGACAGGCGGGTTGGTCCCCACAGATACTGTAAATCTGCCACACGGGCAGGGAGCGGTATCTGGTTATATTATCTATTGTATATTGTATATTGATGACGGGCGTCCCGCTGGGACTCGTCTAATTCATGATTGGCACAATTGATTGACTGGGTAAACTAGCCTTGCTTGTACATAGTAAGAACTGAGGAATCCTTTATTGCATAATTCCAGGATAACTTGGAACTCACAGTAGCAAGCCGTAGTAGTTGCATGGCCGTTTAAATTGAATTGTTTGTGTACTGTACCTACTCTGTTACCTAACTGAGATGATCAGAATGTCAGGGCATGACGGACCAACTTCTGTCCTTGTTTGGTTGGGAGGTTGGTTCGAAGTGTCGTGATGTTATGTGAATCCCAGTGGCAAGCAGAGATCTACTTATCATATTCTCTTATTACTGGTTTTAATTTCTCATATCGTGCTTCCTTGCGGTACTTGCTATTAGAGGTCTAACCTCTCTGGTTTTGTATGGCCAGATTTAGAGCCGGTCCTCGAGGACTCAGCTTACTTCCACCTCCAAGATGGTCAATACTAGAGGGATGATCGCAGGAGGACTCGAGTGGGTTCCTTACTTCCCCACTCGTTTTGTTATTTACTTAATACCTTGTCGTTTGGCACCGACATGTTAGTCGGATTATCTTGTACTTACTTTTACATAATTGTAATTAAGTCAGACTGCAGCTGATAACAATTGTGTACACTTGCTACATCATCTGGCTATGTTTTGTAAAGCCAGATATTAAGAACATTTTGACTGAGCATTTGGGACGCCTTACTGCTTTATCTTACATGTTCTCTATTTCTGTTTCTTATTTGAATGATTGAGACAATATATGTGAAGTAACCATAGTGAGACTTTCATGTAGTATGCACCCCCTCGTCTTTTAGACAGCATTGATCATATTATACGGTAGTCATCTACCCGTAATACGTAGCTGGCTGAGTCATTCCCCCGCTCTCCAGTATTCTGGTTCTGGGGCGTGACACATCGGTCGGCAACTTCTTGCGGAAGGCTCTCTAGAGAAGAAAAGACCACTTTTTAGGGATGCAGGTCTGCCAAAATGCGGCGATGATAGGTACAGGCGTCCCTACGTCCCGTACTACGCTTCTAGCCGACCTCACCGAAAAGTAACCAAAAGGTTCAGCCGACCACCTCAGCACGTCAGTCTCATCATCCAGTTTAAGGTTATGGCTTCGGATGAGGTCTTCTTCCTCAGCCCCGACCCACTCTCTGATCAGGCGCCAATTCCAATCATTACTAGTGAAATCCCACAGGTCCTTGATCCTGCTGTTCCCTGGAGCTGCCATAAGATTGTTGAGCATTGTTATCCCTCGCCTAATGTTCCAGGAAAGTCTGGGATTTGCCATTACCCAGTTGGAGTTTGATCATCGGTTCGACGAGGGATCGCCCCACGAGAATCTGCCTCCAGGCGGTAGATGATCTGCAATTGGAGCTGGCTTGCGTAGGGTGAATATACTTGAAGTACATGGCTTTCATTAATTTGGCCCATAAATTCTGACTCGTACGAAGCTTCCACCACAGCTTCATAGAGAAGGCATCTACAATGTGGGATAGTTTGGAGAAGCCCAGACCACCTTCTTCCGTGGGCCTAGCCATAGAATCCCAACTGGCCCAATGATGTTTGTCGTGCCCGTCACCATGACCCCAAAAGAAATTGCTGAAAATTCTTTCCAACGAAGCAAGCACTTTCTTGGGAGGGGAGCAGGCAGCTAGGGTATAGTTATGGATAGAGGTGAGCACGTGCTTGATGATAATCATCTTGCCACCTGGGGATAAGGTAGCGTTATGCCACCCCTCGAGCTTTTTCCTGATCTTGGTTATTAGCTCATCGAAGATGGCGGCATTCGATCTCCCGTACACTAGGGGCACCCCAGGTATTTGAAAGGTGGTTGTTTGACTGAGAATGAGGTGATGTTGGATAGGTTGATAGCATGCTCTCTCTTGATGTTGTGGTGGGCGTATATCACGCTCTTAGTGGGATTGACCTTTTGACCAGAACATCTGGAGTATTTCATGAGCAAGTTGTGGACCACCTCCATCGACCCAACTTCCCCAGAGGAGAAGATAAGAATGTCGTCAGCATACACTACTAAAATCTGCTCAATTGGCGACATATATTTAGCGACGTTCGATTAACGTCGCTAAATTGTGTACATTAGCGACGTTTTGTCTAAACGTCGCTACTAGCGACGACCTAAGCGACGTAACAATGACGTATATTAATCACATGATCGAGTCGTCGCGAAACGTCACTCGGACGTCGCTAATAGCGACTAGCTTAGCGACGGTAGTGATAGCGTCGCTAAATTCTAATTATACCCCCCCACCGATTCATTTTCCCCATTTTCCTCTCTCACTCTCTCTTCCCCCCCTCCGGTGCTCTCTTTCTCTCAGGCGGCGACTCTCACTCCCTCCGGCGACTCTCCTCCCTCTCCGGTACGTGACTCACCCCTCCCTCTCTCTCTCTCTCTCTCTCTCTTTCCGTCTGTTTTGGTTGTTGGTGGTTTGGGGGGTGCGGGTGGCTCGGAGGGAGGTGCATGGGGGGATGCGGGTGGTTGGGGGTGAATAGGGGTGGCTGGGGGGGTGGCTAGGGGCAGGGGGGACGAGGGCGGCTGGGGAGGGGAGCTAGGGTTCGGGTTAGGGTTCGTGGGGGGTGGCTGGGGGGGTGAGGCAGGGGGATGAGGGCGGCTGGGGGAGGGGAGCAGGGGGTGGGGCGGCTGGGGGAGGGGAGCAGGAGGGGAGGGGGTTAGGTTTCGGGTTAGGGGTGGTGTAGGGGGGCTTGGTCAGGGGCACCGATAGTGCCAAAAAATCTGATAATTTAGTAATAATTATTTGTTTTTAGACACCGAAAAATGTGATACTTCGATTCGAACGCACCGATAGTGCCGATATTTATAACAAGTAGTTTTGTTGGTTGGTTAATTGGTAACATGGTGATCGGGACATATAGTCCCTGCAGCCATTCGACTGGCGAGGCAGAAACTATGGTACGACATGGTGATCAGGACATAGTCCCTGCAGCCATTCGACTGGCGAGGCAGAAACTATGTAGCCGTAGATAAAGTTGATTGTCCTCCGACCCTCATCCCTCGGCAATGATGATACGACAACCTATCACTATATCTCATATAGTAGTAGATGATATTTTAGTATTACATTATGTGAGTTCATCTTGATTTTGTTACATTCTTCAGATACTAGGTACTAGATTCGATAAGAACGTATACTACACCATATGTACATAACATAGATGATTCATACTAATGTATGCTAGAATGAATTTTGGGTTGTGTTCTGAGCCATCCGTTCTCACACTTAAAATACATATGAATTAGAACTGTGTGTCAATCTTTGTTTTTGTATTTTCGGCGAACCCAGGGATTGGATTCTGTATTTTATATTTTGGATTATGTATTTTGGATTCTGTACCCTATGGCTCGACAACCAACCGGAGAGGATACTCCGAGAGATCCATCTAAGTAGGACGGATACTCTGAGAGATCACTTTACAAGAATGATATCAGTAGTGGAATTGAGTGTTGGAGGAGATATTATCAGAGTATACGTCCTACTCAGATGGGTCTCTCACCGTTACAATTTTTTTTCTGACAGCATGGTAGATGTGCTCCGTCAACAGATTCTTGCTCTGAGCCAAAACTTTGCCCCAGAGCTCAAGTGGACATCCTTCGTGTAGAGCTCGAGTGAGAGGTTCCTGACAGCATGGTGGTCTCCTTTGTTAAAGTATCTGTGCTCGTCCCACAACCAATCAAATTTTTTTCATTTCTAATCTCTTGAATATGAAGCTCTGCTTCACATTTGGCTCTACCTTCTGGTATATAAGAACCAAATGTGAAACAGAGTTTCATATTCAAGATATTAGAAATGAAGAAATTTTCGATTGGTTGTGGGACGAGCAAGAATCTTTTGACAAAGGAGACCACCATGCTGTCAGGAACCTCTCGCTCGAGCTCTACTCAAGGATGTCCACTCGAACTCCGAGGCAAAGAATTGACTCAGAGCGGATTTCTGGACAGAGATGACGAAGAAGATGGCTGCCAAAGCTTATGTAAGTTTTTCTAATTCTTTATACGTTTATATTTTTATCATTTTGTATTACTGTAATTAAAATCGATCATTGCATCGTATCAATAGGTGATTTTGTACATTAGTTACAAGTGCTACTTAGTTAAAGTTCAAGTGCTACTTAGTTGTGTCTCTCTCTATCTATCTCGCTATCAATGCTATAGTGTTGTTCCCCTCGCAATACGGAATGGTCCGATACCGATACTCTGAGTATCAGACCATTCCTATGTGTATCGGTATCGCAATCACAATACCGATACTCGAGTATCGCATTGATACTCAAGTATAACATCTGATAGTTCTCTCATTTAATTGTCAATTACTGTATTTCAGTTCTAGTTAGTTTTATGTGATTCTCTGATGGTTCTCTCATTCATTTTCAACCGTTCCCCCCGGTGAATATTGATTTTACCAGATGGCACCCATGACCCGAGGAGCGGTATGTCGTTTGAGGGAAACAGTAAATGCTGAGGTGGCTCCTCCTACTGTTAAGGAGGAAGTGGCACCGGTAGCTAGTGATACCGGGAGTTCTATTCATCCAGCACCGCTAGCTAGTGAGACCGGGAGTTCTATTCATGCAGCACTTGCAAGGGACTACATCTCTCATGCCGTCGTCGATCCCACTTATTCGAGGTGGTTGCGTGATCGTATCACTGAGCGTTTGCGTGAGCTGCGTGGTTCTCATTAGCTATTAGTACTTATTTGTATTGGACTATTTGTATTGTGGGTTGTTTTTGTATTAGACTATTTGTATTGGACTACATATATGAATTAGTACTGTGTCAATCTCTGGATTGTATTGGACTACGATATGGTGGTCAGGACGTAGTCCCTGCAGCCATTCGACTGGTGAGACAAAAACTATATAGCCGTAGATGAAGTTGACTGTCCTCCGACCCTCATCCCTCGGCAATGATGATACGACAACCTATCACTATATCTTATATAGTAGTGATATTTTAGTATTACATTATGTAAGTTCATCTTGATTCTGTTACATTCTTCAGATACTAGATACTAGATTCGATAAGAATGTATACTACACCATATGTACAGAACATAGATGATTCACACTAATGTATGCTAGAATGAATTTTGGGTTGTGTTCTGAGCCATCCGTTCTCACACTAAAAACACATATGAATTAGAACTGTGTGTCAATCTTTGTTTTTGCATTTTCGGCGAACCTAGGGATTGGATTCTGTATTTTGTATTTTGGATTCTGTATTTTGGCTCCAGCTCCAGCTCCATTTGCATAAATCTACGGTACGCCATGGTGATCAGGATATAGTCCCTGCAACCATTCGACTGGCGAGGCAGAAACTATGTAGCCGTAGATAAAGTTGACTGTCCTTCGACCCTCATCCCTCAGCAATGATGATACGACAACCTATCACTATATTTTATATAGTAGTAGATGACGTTTTAGTATTACATTATGTGAGTTCATCTTGATTCTGTTACATTCTTCAGATACTAGATACTAGATTCGATAAGAACGTATACTACACCATATGTACAGAACATAGATGATTCACACTAATGTATACTAGAATGAATTTTGGGTTGTGTTCTTAGCCATCCGTTCTCACACTTGGAAAAAATCAAATTTTTTGTATTTTATCTGACGCACAAATACCGCTCGAGTGAGCCAAAGGCATGCAGCCACTTCCCTCCCTCCATTCCCCCCTCCCTCTCTTATGCTATCAACGTCACAAATACCGCTCGAGTGAGCCAAAAGCCGGCAGCAAGACCTGGAGGAAGTACATAGGTTTTCTTCAACATCCGTAGGAGAACTATAAGGACAACATGTCACCTTGTCAAAGACCCTTAATGTGAATATCATGTTACCGCGGTGTCGGAAGACTAACATTTCATAATTTTCTAAGCCGTGTGCTTTGACATAATCCTCCCAACTCTTTCCTCCTATGTAGTAATCTTGCACTTCATAAAGAAATGCAAGATTACTACATAGGAGGAAAGAGTTGGGAGGATTATGTCAAAGCACACGGCTTAGAAATTATGACATGTTAGTCTTCCGACACCGTGGTAACATGGTTGTCACATTAAGGGTCTTTGACAAGATGACATGTTGTGAAAAATATATCCTTATAGTTCTCCTACGGATATTGAAGAAAACCTTTGTACTTCCTCCAGGTCATGCCGCCGGCCTTTGGCTCACTCGAGCAATATTTGTGACGTTGATAGCATGAGAGAGGGAGAGGGGGAATGGAGGGAAGAAAGTGGCTGCATGCCTTTGGCTCACTCTGTATGTCCTAAAAATCAAGTTGCATCTATCAAATAGGCAGAGAATTCTCAACTGCGCATCTTTCAAATGGACTGCGCAGGAAACAAATTGCGCTACAAATCGAACGCGCGAGCTGAATTGCGCTACCACCCGAGCGCGCTACGCTGACGTGGCAATGCCATCATTACCTGACAAAGATCAGATCTTCTGACAGCCTGACAGCCCCAAAAATGAGGAGTCCGTTCGTTTCTTGTGCAGCACAGCGCTCGAGAACAGCTATTCAACTTCAGCGCAGTCTGCCAGTCCAACTTCAGCGCAGTCTGTCAGTCCAACTTCAGCGCAGTCTGCTAGTCCAACCTCAGCGCAGTTTGACCAAGTCTGAATCCCAGCGCTGTCCAGTGACTAGAAGGAAGCGCAATCTGAAGCTAGCGCGATTCATCAAATAACTGACATTTATTACGTGGCTTACATGCCATCAATTGCTCGCCACGTGGCAACCGCCTGTACACGATCAAGCGTATTTCAATCAAACAATGCCACGCGTCTGAATACAGTTAGCCCACGATCGAGCAACTGCCCAATAGGCCAGCACAGTTTACAGTCTGTGCAGTCTGTTGACAGCACAGTTTATCATGCGCAATCCAGAATAACTACAAAATAGTTATTTCTAGAACTCTATAAATAGAGTTTCAAGTCCTTCATTAAGCAGATCATATTATGATCAGAGATCAGGAGTTCTTGTCCAAGTGCTGCTGCATTCTTCAGAGGCTATCATCTTCAAAGTTCACATCGTCCAAGGGATAAAGTGATCGTCTTCAGATCGAATTCCTATAGTTTTACTTTCCCAGAATTCAATTGTAATCTTCTTACAAAGTTTGTGAAATAAAGACTTTTGTTTTTACAAACAAAATGGCGACTCTGCTGGGGACGACTTTCTTCTCCGACGAGGAAGTGACAACTCAATATGACCTTGCGTCTATCGGAAAGACGCGGAAGACGCTGGTTGTGAAGGTCAACCAGACGGCCTACGAAGCCATGATCAACTCCAGGACCACCCCTCGCACTGCAACTTCTGCTACGAGCAAGGTTCGGCCAGTGTAGGTTCCCAAGACTGCTGCGCAGCCTGTTGTCTCCTCTGACATGCTGCCTGTAGCAACTTCTGCCTCTGCACAAGTCTCTATCTCCTCTGCCAAGGCGCAATCCAAAGCCCATGTGGTCCAGACGCAGCACACTTCTTCTCCTGCCTCTGTACAAGCCACTTTCTATGCTGCTCTGGCAAAGTGCAAGACTCCTCTTCCCTAGTGCAACTTACGACAACTTTTGCTCCTGCGCAATCAACTGCCCCTTCAACCAGAGTGCAACTTAAGCCTTATGGGACCAAAACTCCTGCTGCGCAAGCTGCAACTCCTGGAATTTCTGTGGCCAAAAGGCCATTTGTCAAATCCTCTCAGGCGCAATTGGCCAAAGCACCTACTGTTGCCTCAACCCGAGCGCAGGTGGCTACCCCTCTTTTTCCAGCGCAGTCTAATAGGGATAGCCCTTTGGCTAATCTCCCTTATTCTCACAGCAAGGGAAAGATTCTGCTCCTCTTCCCAAGCACCATGTTGTTCCAGCGCCAGCGCAATCTACTGGGGGTAGTCCGTTGACTGTTCCTTCCCCTCCCCAGAACAAAGGAAAAGGCTCGTTGGTCTTTTCTCAAACATCCTCGTTCCACGGCTTAGAAGACAACAGAGGGAAACACTCTTTAGCCAACCCTTCCTCATAAAACAAGAGAAAAGGTCCTTTGGTCTTTTCTCAGTCTTCTCTGGTTTTTACCTCGGAAGATCAATCTCAACGTGCCTCGGCACCGATCAGTACAAAGGCCCTTTCAAACAAGAATTCTTATCTCCCTGCCAAAGAAAAGTGTACCGATCAAAGAGGTATTCTGCCTACACCGGTAGCGGACCTCCAAGATCTCCCAACTCTCCGGATATCCCGCTCAAAGCAAGAAAAATTACTGGTGTCTCAGACAGAAATCCCTGGGGGTGAGTTTGCTGATCTACGGGTTTATCTCAATAGACCTCGATCAACATCAACTTCAGCAAAACGTAAGCGGCCAATGCCGAAGATGAACCTGCATCAGAGGCAAACTTTCAGGACAAAAAATCCTGACACCTATGCTAACAAAGTGAGTACTTCCCTGTATACTCACGGGACAAAACATCTGGAGAACCGGAACCATGTTCCGAATGTTGTCAAAGAATATATCCCTCAAACTTCTTCTCGTCCTGTTATTGTTCCTGACCTCCGAGAACCTTAAGCAAAAGCGAGACAATATTTCAACACCTCCAGTTCAATCACTTGAACGCCATTGTAATCACGAAGTTATCATCAAGTGCTGTTGCCAGACAACAAAATGATCTGTCTTCAATCGTCTGAATTTTGCAACTTCTGAACCAATATCAGAAGATGAAGATGAAGTGTTGTATGCTTCCGTCAACATGGCTTCTCGAGAGACTGGGGGTAGAAAGTGCTCCAAATACGGCAAGCCTCGCAAGCCCAGCCAGCGGTACTTAGATTTACTCCAAGAATCTTCTGAAGGAGTATTTCGACACACTCGATCCGAAGTCGAGACACAATCGGGCATAGAAGTCTTCTCCAAGATCCTTCTAGTCATCTCCCTATTTCTTATTCAGGAGATGATTCCTTCTCTGATTATGATGCATACAACGAAAGTTCTGAACAGACGGTGTCTTCTACTGTACCTAGAGAAGTTACAGCTTATGTTGTCACTGAAGACCCAGACGCTTCTAGTTCAGCAAATCAAGAACAATGAATAGCTACACTGGAGGACAAGCTGAAGACCATGGCTGAAATGGTCGTAAGTATGCATTCTATCATCGTGGCCCAACATACAGTACCACCAACCGCACCTATTGCAAATCCTGAGATTATAGCATCGTCGGTGCCTGTCAACGCAGGTCTGGGTGTAGTATCTCCTCAAATACCCCCTTTACAAATTCAACCCACACCCAGTCAGTCAGGAGCTGGGGTAGCACTTACCACGCTGTTCCTCCCCCTAATACTATAATTCAGCCCATTACTCTTCCATCCTCGGAAGATGCTAATGAGGCTATAAAACTTCTATGAACTCAGTTCGAGGCCTTCAAAGAGAAAGATGGTCTGCAGAGGCTGGGAATCAAACAACCTTATCTGGTTGAATGGAAGGAAGTCCCATTCCCTCCAAAGTACAAGATTCCTACGATCACGCTGTTTGACGGCAGCACTTCTCCGAGTCAGTTCATTAACCACTTTGAGGTAATGACTGTCCAGCTCTAGCCAAGTGATGCTCTTCTTACTAGAGTCTTCGTCGGTTGCTTAGCCGGCACGGCATATGACTAGTACCACAGCCTGCCTGATGGCTCTATCACTTCATTTGTCGGACTCAATCAAATGTTCCTGGAACAATTCTACGAGGGTATCAACGATATGACTATATCCGCCCTCAATAAGATCAAGCAAAGACATAATGAAACTACTGAAAGTTTCATTGAACGATTCTGCCGAGAAGCACTTAAAATGCCTCCCGGAACCCCATCTTTGTAACGATAGACACTTGTAAATCAAACTTGTTGCCTATCATTAGCATGTGGACAGGGTCAACACAGTTCCAGGACTGGCCGTCATTCATTGTCAACGCTAAAGCAGCTGAAGTGAGTGCCGAGAAGTTCAAGCAGTTGGGGGTACATATGTCTAACCCTGATCGAGATGAATCTTCTGCATCTGGTGGCGGTAATCGCCAAAACAATCGCAAGAACAAAGAAACCTTGAATATCAATCTCAAGAACAAAGAATCCTTGGCTGTTAACGTGGCTCAACCCACGTCTACCTCTACTCTTTCTGCACCTCTACCAAAGGAACCTCGCCCAAAAGTAGAGTATTCCTTTGATAAAAATGATACGGTGAGCATCTTCGACTGTCTGCTGAAGAGCAATAAATTGCAACTTCCTGACCCGAAGAAGCCTGATGAAGTCGGTAAGACTGACCATCCTAAGTATTGTATTTATCACAGGTTCATAGGGCATCATACTCGGGCATGCTATGTGCTCAAAGGCAAGATTCAAGAGCTAGTCAACGCCGGTGTCATCACTCTCCAGCAGGATGAAAAGACTGTTACAGCCAACATAATTTCTGTACAGTTTGGTGACTTCCCACCACAAGTGGTACAGAATGGCGTCATCCCCATTCCCAGAACCATTCTTGAGATTGAGAATCTTCCTCCTCCACGAAGTGAAGGTCTTGTCCCATTATCTCTTGATAATGGTGAGATTGTATAGATCCACCCTGACCTTTTTGCAGACTTCGAGGCTCCTTCCTCGTCTAAGCAGAAAGACCGCTCCAAGGGTAGAACAAAGATATGCAATATGGTGTCTTTTGACCCCATAGTTGAAGAGGAAATCCTGCTGGGCACCAGGTTAGGAAAAGCCTATCTACGGGAATTTCCCGAAACTCGAGAAAACCCTGCATCTTCTTCTGAGTCTGCTCCAGTGCAACCTGTTTCTACTGAGGACATCCCTGCTGTGTCCTCACGGTTGTAGAACCCATTCCCCTAAGCCGACGGCAGCCGACAAAGGCAAACAACAAGTCCGCTTTGACAAGCCTTTGAAAAAGTCATCTCCTTCTGGACTTGAGAAGCCATACAACTTTGATGTTTTGGCTCAATTAGCTAATACACCGGCCAGGCTGTCGATCTTCGAGCTCTTGCGCCTCTCCAAAGAGACTCGAGAAACTCTGAGTGAAGCTCTCATGCAGGCGGAAACATGTTTAACTCTTCTAAAGAAGCCAGAATCAGAGCATGTCTCTTGCCTCCATTGTCACAGTGTGTTGGAGTTAATTCCAAACATTACCTTCACACAGGATGATATGCTGATGGAAGAGAATAGGCATGACCGTCCTCTATACTATACAGGATACATCGACACGATGAAGGTCGATCGTATTCTGATAGATCCTGGGTCAGCACTCAGCATCATGCCGAAGACAATGCTAAATGCACTGAAGATCCCAGTGCATAGTCTTTCTGGCACAATCACCACCATCCTGGGTTCAACCAGGGAAGAAGTGAGCCTCTGGACAAGATTCGCCTAAAACTCCAAATAGGCAATCTCCGCACAAAGGTGACCTTCTATATTATAGATAACCATGGTTGCTCTTACAATGCTCTTTTGGGAGACCATTCCTTCATGAACACAACATTGCTCTTCAACTTTCTATCAATGTTTCAAGTACGTTGATGACAATGGAGAGGTTCAAAAAGAGGTTGCGGATCTCTACCCTTTAAAGGTGTTGAAGCATATTGTAACGATGCTCGCATGTATAAAGATGAGTTCATGAAGATAGTGCTGGCTTTGGACACTGAAGAAGACCAAAAAGCAGTGCCCAATGACACCCTCATCATACCTGTCAAAGGGTGTTTCTCATCCTCAGTCCTCCAAACCATTGGCTATTCATTTGCCAGTCCGGAAGCAATCAACCGATGGTGGTCAAGATCAAAGGGAGCTTACCTCTTCTGAGCCACTTGTTATCGACCTACGTCGTAACAAGGATAAAAGGCAGCTCACCTCTTCTGAGCCGCTTGTTATTGACCTTCGTCGTAGCAAGCCTCCTCTACGTTCTTCTTCTCCCCCTCTATAATCAATCTGACCAAGCCTGCTAAGGCTAAAGGTATTGTTGTAAATATGGATGTACAAATCAATGAAAAATCATCTACTTTCCAGTACACTGATGTCATTTATCATGCTAAATGCTATTTGGATATGCTAGATAGCTTTCAGTCATTCACAATCGGAGTTGTACAATCCTTCAGACAGAGGTTTTGATTGAACATCCAGATGACTCATATTTTGTTGTCCCCTCTCGAAAGAGAGGCAAATGTCCAATACTTTTTAGTAAAGGACCAGAACAAAAATTTAGCTATACAGATGATAGCAAAAGTAATGATACAGGACGTCTCCAACTACGTCGTTATAGCCAACAATCAAAAGACATCATCCGAAAGATGGGTTATGACTTTAAGAATGGCCTCAACTATGGTAAGGGTAGACGAACTCCTATCCGTACGGCTGTTCCGAAAGGAAAATCAGAGATGTACTACAGCAGGACGAAAAGAGGTCTTGGATATGCTTCACCTCCAGTCTTATCCCCAGAAGTCTCCGAATCCGATAGAGAAGAGTGTTCCAACTCTTCTGATTCTAGATCATGGGATTCTGACACTAGCATCGGTCAAGTTCATCGATTGATCGTATCTTCTAACATGGTCTCCGTTGAACTCCCAGAAGGCTATGATGAAGACATAGAAGAAAAATCCAGAAACAGATCCTTGGGCTCAACGAATGGACACCCAATGGGAACTCCGATTCGAGCAACGAGAACCTCCTACCGAAGATCAATTGGTCCAAATTGACGTGGGAGAAAACGGGTCACCTCGTCCAATATTCATCAATAAGAACCTTTCAGAGGCAAATAAGCAAGAATTAATTCTTCTTATTCGAGAATACATTGATGTCTTTGCTTGGAATTATGAAGACATGCCAGGTTTAGATCCCAAAAGTTGCTACTCATAAACTGAATATTTTGCCTAATGCAAAGCCAGTTAAGCAACAGCAAAGGCGATTCAAGCAAGAAATGATGGACGCAATTGATGATGAAGTCAAAAAGCTCATAGCTTGTAGCTTTATTCGAGAAGAACAACATCCTGATTGGGTAGCCAACGTTGTTCCAGGCTTGAAGAAAACTAGCAAAGTTCGAGTTTGCATCGACTTTCGGGATCTTAATGAAGCCTATCCAAAAGAGTTTCCTCTCCCTATCACAGATGTCATGATCGACAATACTTGTGGGTTTGAAAGGATATCCTTCATGGATGGATTCTCTGGATACAATCAGATTCGGATGAATCCTGAAGATAAAAACATACTTCTTTTCGCACTCCTCGCGGAGTCTACTGCTACACAGTGATGCCATTTGGTCTCAAGAACGCTGGTGCAACTTACCAACGAGCTATGAGTACCATCTTTCGAGATCATCTGCGCAAGACTGTCAAATGCTATGTTGATGATATTGCTGTCAAGAGTCGTTTAAAAGAAGATCACATCCAAGATTTAAAAACTATCTTCAATCTAATGTGCCAACATCAACTTAAAATGAATTCCACCAAGTCATTCTTGGGTGTCTCTAGTGTAAATTTCTCGGCTTCGTCATTACCTCTAAGGGTATACACGTGGATCCCGAGAAGATCAAAGCCATTCAAGAGATGCGTCCTCCACGCAACTTAAAAGAGCTACGAGGATTCCAAGGTCGACTTGCGTACATCAGAGATTCATTTTAAATCTGTCTGGACGCTGCAGACCATTTACCCAGTTAATAAAGAATGGTGTATCTTTTATTTGGACTGAAAAATGTCAACGAGCATTTGATGATATAAAGCAATATCTCATGAACCCACCAGTCTTGGTGCCACCAATTTCAGGCATACCATTTTTAAAGTATGTCCGTGCTATGGATCATTCATTGGGTGCTTTACTTGCTCAGAAGAACAAAGAAGGCCATGAACAAGCCATCTACTATCTTAGTCGTACTATGATTGGTGCTGAACACCGTTATAGTCCTGTTGAGAAAGAATGCTTAGCTCTTATGTTCGATGTTCAAAAGACTCGGCATTATATCATCGGCCAAACCATTCACGTCATTTCCCGAGTTAATCCTCTTCGGGTACTGATGAAGAAGCCTAACACACTCAATTCTCGACTGGCTACATGGGCCATTTTGCTAGCCCAATATGACATGGTTTATGTTCCATAAAAGTCCGTTAAAGGTCAAGCACTGGCTGACTTTTTAGCAGCTCATCCTGTTCCGGAAATATCTAAGCTTTATGATAAAATTCCAGACGAAACATTGGAATCAAACATGATCTCTGAAGAATTTCCTACCTGGCGTCTGTTCTTCGATGGAGCATCCCGGATCGGGCCAAAAGAGACCATTGTCGCAGGAGTTAGGATTGTACTGGTCTCTCCAGAAGGATTAGCTATCCAAAGAGCCTATTCCTTAGATCAGCCATGCTCTAACAATGTGGCTGAATACAATGCCTTGCTTATCGGACTCCAGTTAGCTAAACAGTTGGAGGTCGAATATCTTGAAGTCTATGGCGATTCTAAACTGGTTGTCAATCAGGTTAGAGGAACATACGAAGTTCGCCATCAAGATCTAGTACCCTATCATGAAGCTGCGATTTACATGGCTACATCATTCAAGGCTTTCTTCATTGAATATGTTCGACGAGCTTGTAACACTGAGGCAGATGCTTTAGCTAATCTCGCGGTAGTCTTAGCAATCCCCGTCAAAAGACAACAAGTGGTTGTTGTTTCCAACAGATAATTGTTCTGCGTGGAAATCAATCGTAACATCGAGTTCAGTAACTTCGCTGAAATCAATGTTATCAATGAAGATTGGAGAGCTCCTTTCATCGACTTTGTGGTTCATGATATACTCCCTGAAGATCCTAAAGAGGCCACGAGCATTCGTCGACAATTTCTTCGATTCTACTGCAACCAGACCACTAAGACTCTTTATCGACGAATCTACGACGGTTTACTCTTGCGTTGTCTTACTGACGATGAAGCAAAGCAGGTATTGCGCGAAGCTCATGATGGTATGTGTGGAGCACATCAACCAGGCCCTAAGCTACAAGTTCATATCCGACGAATGGGTTATTATTGGCCCTCTATGGAATCTGATGCTATCGAATATGCAAAAAAATGTCGAGCTTGTCAAATCCATACAGATTTTATCCATCAACCGTCGGAATTTCTTCATCCGACTGCTGCTTCATGGCCTTTTGAAGCTTGGGACATGGATATTATAGGTCCTATTAATCCTCCTTCTTCTAAAGGATATCAGTTTATACTAGCCATAACGGATTATTTCTCCAAGTGGGCCGAAGCTATACCTTTGGCTGAAGTCAAAACCAGCAGCATCATCAACTTCGTCAAACATCATGTTATCTACAGGTTTAGTGTACCTCGACGAATTATTCACGACAACGGACCTCAGTTCATCAGTCAAAAGTTTACTAGGTTCTGGGATGATCATCGGATTGACAATGTCGCCTCTACGGCTTACAACCCTGCTGCTAATGGCTTGGCTGAAGCCTTCAACAAGACTATTATCAAGCTCCTTAAGAAGTTTGTATCTACTGACAAACGAAACTGGAGTGATAAGCTTGGAGAATGTCTATGGGCCTACCGTACTACGGTCCGCAACCCCACAGGATGTACACCCTTCTCTCTGGTGTACGGTTGTGAAGCAGTTCTACCTCTGGAACTTCAAATTCCTTCCTTGAGGATTGCCATCGCTAATGAACTTACTACAGAGAACAATGATCTTCTTCGACTTTAATAACTGGAGGCGCTCGACGAGAAGCGACTATTGGCTCAACAACACATAGAGTTATATCAAGCTCGTATCTCGAAGACTTTCAACCGCAAAGTTAAAATCAGAGCCTTTCAGAAAGGAGAACTCGTTCTTACAGTCAGACATCCCATGACTATGACTCACATGAGCAAAGGCAAGTTCGATGCGAAATGGGAAGGGCCTTATATCGTGAGTAAAGTCTTCTCAAATGGAGCTTATCAAGTCACAGAGCTAGATGGTCGAGTTGCAATGATGCCCATCAATGACAAGTTTCTTAAAAAATATTATGTATGAATGTAAAAAGGATTTCTTGTAAATATGATCAGACAGTTCATAAATAAAGTTTGATTTTATTTTATCATAAACGATATTACATGATATCAAGGACGAGAATCACTATCATCCTTCTTAAAGACAGGACGAGGACCACTACCGTCCTTTTCAAAAACATAGTCGACAAAAGAGCCGAGGATATCCTTGCTCGATTTCACCAGAAATACGCAAGCAGCCATTCTCATAGCCTCCTCTTCTTCAGTCTTTCCTGGCTCAACCAGGAAGTCCAAGATATCCCGCGGCGGCTTGGGTGCAGACGAACCTTCGCCCGCCTCCGTCTGCTTTGGCTGGGTTGGTTCGGCTGGACGTTCCTCAGTGCCTTCTTCAACCTTCGGAACAATCTCAGTTCTCTTGGGTATATCTTCAGACGACATTTTGTGTTAAGAAGTAAAATTGATCATTCCATCTAAATTTCTGTTCTATTTATAGACATAGATTCTTGAACCAGTCGATTACGCGAATCAAAGCGACGTATCTTTTCACAAACGTTCATCACATTCATCCGACGGTTCATCCGTTCATTTCATTCATCCGACGGTTCGCCCATTCATTTCATTCATTCGATGGTTCATCCGTTCATTCCATTCATCCGACGGTTCATCCATTCATCCCGACGATTCATTTTCGTTCATACATTTTGACGGTTCATCCGTTCATCCCGACGATTCATTTTCGTTCACACATTTTGACGATTCATCCGTTCATCCATATCAGCAACTTGTCACGTATTTATTATCTCTGATTAAGTTGTCTACCGAAATAATGATATTCAACAAATTATATTCTGTCATATCCATATTACCTCTGAGCAGATATAATGAATATAATTATTTTCTAAATCAAGAAATATATTATGTCCTGAACCTCTGAATATATTTTCTATCGCTATTATTTATATCCGTAATGGGATATGCAAT
Source organism: Iris pallida (assembly GCA_029216955.1). Lineage (NCBI taxonomy): Eukaryota > Viridiplantae > Streptophyta > Magnoliopsida > Asparagales > Iridaceae > Iris > Iris pallida. The sequence goes on along the minus strand of JANAVB010011396.1, from coordinate 4,695,423 downwards.
AAATAATAGAGCCACAAAAATAATGTCTTTTCATTGATCAAAATAAAAGGCATTACAAAAAGACATATCACAAAGAAGAAAGTACAAAAGATTTTCTTTCACTCAATCGGTGGGGTCATCAGACTAGCTATCTGCTGCTTCAAGGTTTGAAGTCGTTCTTCACGAGTATCCATCACCCGCTTTCTAGCTTCCTCCATTCCAGATTTATCGTCAAATGTCGGCAAGGTCACTAGTCGGCAAACGATTTCATCTTGATGAGACTTGACAAACGCATTCTTTTCATGGGTCAGAATGTCTAGTTGCTGAACTGCAGCTTGATGCTGTGTAGTCTCTTCCTCAAGAGCAAGTTGAACGATTCTCAACTCTTCTTGAAGTCGGGCAAACTCTGCATCCAGTTTAACAACCTTCTTTTCTTTCTCCCCAGCAGCAGACGCTAATATCTCCATCTGGGAATCATACTCTGAAGACTTTATAGCGAAAGTGTCCAAGAGAATCTTGAAATCAGTTTCGTGACTTCAGCTTCTCGAGTCATCCTTTCAAACTCAGCATTCACCAGGGGCTCTACCTCCTCCCGATTAAGATCTTTGTAAATCTTAATTGATTCCTCCAGCTCATCCAGTATATGTTCAAGATAGGCAGCTTGAGCTTCATCACCCTGACTTCGGATAGCGCCGATCAGATAAGTAGTTGGACTTCTGACAGTGATGAAACCAACATTCTCTTTCTCTATTACCCTTTCTACTAAAGGTCCTAATGAAGTGAAGAAGAGGTTGGTGAAGGAACCAACTATAAATCTGTTGGTAGCCGCTGCACTGGGTGTAGCAGCTATTCCTATAGAAGTTGCAGCGGCAGATATCTGTGAGGGCGGAAGTTCGGCATCTTGAACATGGGCTGCAGTCTCTTTGGATAGGGGGGCCATAGTGGAGCTAGTTGCTCCTCCCAGATGTTCTTCTGCGGGATCAAATAAATGTAATTAGTTTGCTGTCACTGAGAACTGTTAAAAGGGACCAAAATGAAGGCAAGCTTACCAATGCTGGGTTTAATGACAAGATTGTCATCTGTTGAAATAGGCTGCAGCCTCGCAGAAGTAGCTTCAGACATCACTGTCTGACTGCTTCCTGCTTCAGAGCCGCCTGATAAATGACGACTGCTGCTGGCTATCGCCTTTGCCTGCACTATATCAATATATACCGGAGGAATTCGAGAAGGTTGAATTTCTGCATGAATGAAAGTTAAGATGTCAGTCATTTAATGATCTATAAAAGAAGATTATCAATATCAGTCAATACCTCTTTGATTGGTGACAGTATCTTCCTCCGGTGCTACGTCATTAACAACGTTCTTCTCTTGGGATGCATGGGCATCGGCATCCTTTTCCAGATTCAGATTGTCATCCTCTGCAAATGTTTTTTCATCATCTGCACCCTCTTCTCGTTCTTTCTTGTTATCACTTGCGTCGACTGGATCTATATCATCATTGAAGCCGAAGTCACAGTCTTCCAAGGCCTCGATCATCAGTCGATCTTCTTCGGCCCGACGCGATCTTGGTGTAGCTGGAAGAGGGGCAGTTTCCGTTGCAAGCGTAGGAGATTGTACTACTTCGACAGATGATCCCGACTCATTGATTGGGGTTGGAGTTGCAGTTGCTTCTCTTGCTTCTGCAGCCCCATCCTTTATCTCTGTTGTCTCCTCTCTTGTCTCTGCAACCTTGTCTCCTTTCTCTGCACTGGAAGCTTCCTGCCTGGGCTCAGGAGCAGGTGTAGGAGAAGGCATCATAACCCCGACAACATCACTTATTAACGCCGATGTATGGACAGATCTTGGGGGAGTGGTTACTTTCTTTCTGAAAGCTAATTTTGTCCTGCGTAGAGGTTCTTCCGGAATCTCTACGTCTGCTGCGTGTGTTTTTCTTTGGATAGAAGTAGGGGTTGTTGCCTCTTCTCTATGAACCGACTCGGCCTGTTGCCGAGACTGCGAGCGAGTAGTGACTCTTTCTGAAGAGTCCACGGCAGTGTTCTTCTTTAAGACATGAGAAGATGTTTCTTCTGCCTTCCTCTTCTTCTCCTTGATCGGAGATCTTACAACTTTCAGAGAGACACGCAGCGGTTCGTAGACTTCTTCGGGGAAGTTGGCTTCCCTTGAAGCTTCTAGAGGCGCATCAGCTGGCTCGTGCTCTTCATCATTACCAGGAAGCACCATAACAGGTGCTCCTTTTTTAAATCGAGTTGCCGTCGCAAAGCTGTCTGCTAGATTGAAGTTCTTAGCAAAAGTATTTGTTGATGTGTAAAAGATCGAATAAGTATACAGCATGCGAGGGCCACGATCGTTTCTTGTCGGCATCGAGAATGTCGTCCTTGTGTCACCGGCATTGTAATATGCCCAAGCCCGGGCTCCATCAATTAAAAAACCTTTTCCCTATAGGCATGTTATAGCATTACCTACATGAAATTGGTCATAACCGAATTGGCGTGCAAAACGGCTGGGGAGATAAGGCTCGAGATAACATTCATCTTCGAACCGAGTGTGATGGCCGAATTGTCCTCAGCCAGTCGAAAGCTGTATGGCTCAACGGCTGCATCCTCATAGAGTCGACGAGGTTTGTTGACATATGCTCATAACCAACTGGAGGGGGAACACAATAAAAGTTCCATCCTTTGCCGAGATTCAGAGTTCGCCGGCAGTCTCTCAAAGTGGTGTAGATCCACTTACATCCAGAAAATCTTCTTAAAAAGCTACCGCCCATTGCCCCCATGTTAGGATTCATCAAAGAAGGATGGTGTAAAAGCAGCCATCCAAACAAATATGTGTACGACAGTTCCAGCTGAGGAAAACTTTCTTTCTCGCCTTTTCCTCGAATCATCGAATCAATGAAGAGGCGGAGGCCGACGTTCACCCTGCATGTCATTGCTGACAGCAGATCCATCCGGTAGCCGAAAACCAGACGGACATCAGCAAATAGTACACCGCGATGGAAGCGGTCAACTGCACTGGCCCTAGGAACGACATATCGTCGAAGCCAGTAAGTGAGGAAACCTGCCAGCTAGGCTTCCTTCGACATGGGCCTGTAGCCCATCCTCATGTAGCTTTCAATGATGTCATCTTTCTTAAAAGGAGGATATTGAAGATCATCCTCAATCTTGATATCCATATCACCATGCGTCTCCATCAGCTCTATCACTTCACTATTGCTAAGTGGTCTGAAAAAGTTGGGATTGCAGTTTTCATGCTCTTTTGTCTTCTTCTCAATAATATGGTTGAGGAAAAGATACGACAACCATTTGGTGGAGTAGCAGGTGCCGGCTGTACCACTCTTGTAATATAAAGAACAAATCTTGTAGTAACATAGTAACTCTTCAAAAACAGCCACCATGTCAGCATTTTCTTGGCGTAGTCTGTCCAACTCATCATTTGTCGGGACAAACTCTTCATAGGGGATATCCCCCATTGGCAGATTGGAGATGTACTTCATCTCGTGCAAGGCTAATCCAATCTCTCCGCGTGGCGTCATGAAAGTCCCAGTCCTATAATTGAATCTCTCCGCCAACGCGAGGAATAGATGAGGATTGGGAGGGAAGCCGTAAACAGTGGCGTACACTGCTTGGTACAGATCAATCTCCTTGAGCCGAGCTTCAAATTGGACTAATATCCAATTGGCCACACAGATCCACCTCTTATTATCCGGGTTCACTAAACCTGTCAGCCGCAGATCTTGGTCCGGATACCTCCCTTCCACCTTCGCAAACTCATTTGCGAATATAGGAGTTCTCACTGGAAGTAGCAGGGAAGAATCTTCCGGCGGGATGCAACCGGGTTTTAATCCTCTGAGTAAGGAGCTATGACGCTCAGAGGAACTGTAGAACATATCTTTGTGGTCTGGTCCATTCTTAACATAGATATTTTCCGCTCGGGCTTGCTGAAGCGGAGTTATGTCCCATTCCATTCTTCTGGGATAGCTCGCAAAAGCATATCGGGACAGAGGAAGGCATCTGGAGATCTCCGGCAGAAGTATCGTCTTCTCACCCCTCGGGAAAATTCTTTGTTCCATACGAGGTCTCGGCTGAGAATTCTTGTCAAAAGCCTCACCAAACAAGAACAGAGGTTTCTTATGGGTGACTGTATTCGCAGTTTGAAGAGGTTGCCCGTTTATTAAACACAGCAAAGTTTCATTGTCTTGCGCAATCAAGACGGCTTGCCGAGATGACGGTAAGGTGTATTGAGGAAATGACACATGCAAAAGATCTTCTTTGTATTCAGGTTCAGACAGGGATCCTGCAAAAACCTCATAGTTGGGATCTTCCCTGAGGTTAACTGCATTAATAAAGAAGGCAAAGATCAGTATATGCAAAATCAAAAAGTATTCTTCAAAAGATCATCAATTTGTGCTGTGTGAAACAAGCTATCAGATTGCGCCAACACAGTCAGCTTGCACAAGTTATCAGATTGTGCCAGCACAGTCAACATGCGCAAGTTATCAGATTGCGCCAGTACAGCCAACGTGTGCAAGACGTCAGGTTGCGCTAACATACTTGCGCAAGACATCAGTTTGCGCTGGCACAACCGACTTGCGCAAATCGATGGATTACGTCGAACATTTTGTCAGCGCTTTCCAACCGATTGTGCAAGCGTATAGTTTTCATAAAATTGAAAACTATTGTATATACAGCCGAAACCCTAAACAGGGTGGCGTAAATACCATCAATCTCTAAAAAGGGAGAGGTATGAAGGTCTGAAAACATCAAAAACCCTAAAAAGGGTTTCGATCATGGTTCGTCATTTACCTTGATGCACAGGATGACCCATCTCATGACGAGATACTCGTGGCGCAACACGAGTCGAAGGTTCGACGGGGGCCTTTCCCTTCTCGGTGGCCGAACGCTTGGGCGCCATTGCTGTCGTCGACGAGATGAAGAAGAAGAAGAAGTCGGAGTAGGGGTAGAGCTTCTGTCTCTTGAGAATTCGAAAGCAAGTTGAAAGAATGAGAAAACGAAACTATTTATAGTTTTTCAGAAGTATAACAGCCACCTCCGATTGCGCCGAGAAAGTCGGAGCTAATTCCTCCAAACGCGCAACCACAGCGCAACTTGATTTTAAATTCGAAATTCAAATTATTTCGAAACTTTGAATATTTTCAAATTTTGAAAACTTCGAAGGGAGTCTTTTATGTCCTAAAAATCAAGTTGCATCTATCAAATAGGCATAGAATTCTCAACTGCGCATCCTTCAAATGGACTGCGCAGGAAACAGATTGCACTACAAATCGAACGCGCGAGCTGAACTGCGCTACCACCCGAGCGTGCTACGCTGACGTGTCAATGCCATCATTACCTGACAAAGACCAGAGCTTCTGACAGCCTGACAGCCCAAAAAATGAGGAGTCCGTTCGTTTCTTGTGCAACACAGCGCTCGAGAACAGCTGTACAACTTCAGCGCAGTCTGCCAGTCCAACTTCAGCGCAGTCTGCCAGTCCAACCTCAGCGCAGTTTGACCAAGTCTGAATCCCAGCGCTGTCCAGTGACTAGAAGGAAGCGCAGTCTGAAGCTAGCGCTATTTGGTTAGCACGATTCATCAAATAACTGACATTTATTACGTGGCTTATATGCCATCAATTGCTCGCCACGTGGCAACCGTCTGTACACGACCAAGCGCATTTCAATCAAACAATGCAATGCGTCTGAATACAGTTAGCCCACGATCGAGCAACTGCCCAATAGGCCAGCGCAGTTTGCAGTCTGTGCAGTCTGTTGACAGCGCAGTTCATCATGTGCAATCCAGAATAACTACAAAATAGTTATTTCTAGAACTCTATAAATAGAGTTTCAAGTCCTTCATTAAGCAGATCATATTATCATCAGAGATCAGGAGTTCTTGTCCAAGTGCTGCTGCATTCTTCAGAGGCTATCGTCTTCAAAGTTCACATCGTCCAAGGGATAAAGCGATCGTCTTCAGATCGGATTCCTATAGTTGTACTTTTCCAGAATTTAATTGTAATCTTCTTACAAAGTTTGTGAAATAAAGACTTTTGTTTTTGCAAACAAAATGACGACTCTGCTGGGGACGACTTTCTCCTCCGACGAGGAGTGACAACTCAATGTGACGTTGCGTCTATCAGAAAGACGCGGCAGACGCTAATTAGCGTCAACGAACAAACGTCGAAATAACGTCGCTAATTAGCGACGTTAATAACGTCGCCAAATAACATCGCCCTAGCGACGTTTTGCGACGTTTTCCTCGTTTAGCGACACGTTTTTTTCGTCGTTCCCGAAACGTCGCCCTAAACGTCGCTAAGTTGATTTAGCAACGTTTTCACCGAGGTTAGCGACGTTTCTAAACGTCGCTAATCTGACAAATTTTTGTAGTGATAGGCCAAATGAGTAATGATAGGACACTCGCTGACCGTGTGGAAATGTTGGAAGTTTGGGATTTTGGTCATGCTGTTCAGCTGTCTGCTCAGAGCGTCGACAGCGATGATGAAGATGGTGGACGATAAGGGGTCTCCTTGCCTGACACCGCGACTGGATTTGAAGAAGCCGTCCGGTTGGCCGTTGATCACCGAGGAGAACCATGAGTTGCTAATCGATCTCCAAACGACATTGGTCCACGTTTTCGAGAATCCGAAGGCCATGAAAACCCAGATCATGAATTGTCAGTCAAGTCTATCGTATGCTTTCTCCATGTCCAGTTTGATGGCAATGTTCCCCCCTCCCCGGAAGTTTCATGCATGTGATTAACTCGTGAGCCAGTATGATATTATCCTGAATGTTTCTGCCCTTGACGAAGCCACTCTGCTCCTCAGAAATAATCTTGGAAAGAATATCTGACTTGCGTGACGCGATGATTTTAGAAATGATCTTGTTGGTGAATGTGCAAAGGCTGATAGGCCGAAAGTCTCAGAAAGTCTCTGGATTATCTTTTTTGGGGATAAGGATAAGGTTGGCGCTCGAAATGGTTCTAGGGTAAGTCGCTCCTTGGAAGAATGCCTTAACCGCCTCATGAATGTCTTTCTTGATGATATCCCAGCAGACCCTGAAGAATATTCCCGTGAATCCGTCTGGGCCCGGCACGCTATGAGCATTAAGAGCCCAGACCGCTTCTTTCACTTCCTGTTCGGAAGGAAGAAGTTCCAGCTGGTTGTTGTCGGTGTCGTCGATGAGGTAGGGGATCTCGGCCAGTAGGGAGTTGTCTCTGTGGACCGTCTCTTTGGTGAACAATTTGGAATAGAAGTTGGCAGCTTCCCTTTGGATGCCCCGTTGGTCGGTAAAAAAAGTTGCCCGAGTCATCATCAATCTGATGAAGGGTGAGTTTCTGTCTACGACCGTTGACGCAAGCGTGGAAGTAGCTCGAGTTTTTTTCCCCCTCACTGTCCCATTTAAGCCTCGCTTTTTGTTTCCAAAAGTCAGTCTCAACCTTCACCCATAATTTGAGGATGGCTTTGGTAAGGTTCAGAGCCGCTCTAGCCTCCGGCGATCGGTCAGTCACGACCAGAGTTTCGGTGCGAGTGACATCATCCTCTACAATCCGGACCGCCTGAAAAATGTTCCCGAACGCCTGTTTACTCCAAACCGAGAGAGCCTGTCGCGTGGTCTTGAGCTTGTTGGCGACGCGAATAAGGGGGTCGTTGGATTCCTCTTTGTCTCAGGCCTCCTCAACCACGCTCTTGAACTGGGGGTGAGTGGTCCAGAGGTGAAGGAAGCAAATTTTTTTATTGATCCTGGCCGCTTTGCTTTTAACTTCCACCAGCAGAGGGGCGTGATCAGATTCGGTGGTGTTGAGATGGTGGAGTTTGGATGAGATTCCGATATCATGCCACAGGGCGTTAGAGAGAGCTCTGTCAAGCCAGGAGTATTGCCGCCGGTCGCCTTCCTGCATGTTGCACCATGTAAAGGCACTGCCAGAGAACTAAAGGGGTTGTAGATGAGCGTTGAAAATGAAGTTGTTGAAATCCAGCATGGCTGAGTGGGGCGGCGGTCGACCGCCAGTTTTCTTGTCTCTGCAGGTGATAGCATTAAAATCTCCAATGCATAGCCAAGGAGTGTTGCAGTGGCTGCGTTGGAGGTCCACAAGTTCGCTCCAGAGCTGCTTGCATTCTCCTATGTCACAGCTGCCATGAACCGCTGACAGGAGGGCCCGCTTGGGAATAAGAGGATGTTCCACCCAGCAAGAGAGAGCCAGTCTCGAGTCCTGTATGACTCCGATTCTGACTGCCGGCGAACAGAGAATCCAGAAGTCATGTCTGCCTGCTATGGTGATTTTAAAGCCTAACGGCAATATATATATATATATATATATATATATATATATATATATATATATATATATATATATATATATATATATATATATATATAGAGTACAAACATTTTCATGAAATTATTTATCATATATGTATATATATATATATATAAAATAACCGCAAAAATGTTAATAATATAATAACTAATGATGTTAATCAATACAATACTATCAGTAATGTAAAACTATATACGTATACCAATATGATTGCTATTAAAGCACTACCTATATTATACAATATAATCACTAAAATTGTAAAAAAAAAAAAGGTAATGGGCCCCAAAGCCCAAATAATTCCAGCCCAAATTCCAAATCAATAAACCATTTGTTTTTCTCTCTTTTTTAAAGCCCATCAAACCGGGTTGCCAACCCAGCCCAACAGCATTAGTAATAATAGCAAAAGTTAACCTATATTAATGAATTGGGGGGGGGGGGGGGGGGGGGGGGGGGGGGTGAGGTGGAGGAGAGCTGCTGTGCTCGATCCCAAATCCCTAATAAAAACGAAGATATGGGGCTTCTGCTGCATTCATTTCCAATTAAACCTAATTTCCAAAATCGAAAGGAGAGAAGCAGTGAAAGGGAGAAGGGAGACGACGGAGGGGGCTCACCGAGCTTCGATGTGCAGCGGCGGCCTGGAGGCTAACCGAGACGACAAGGACGGCGGAGAGGATCGACTAAGGTGCCAGATCTGGGGGGGTGGCGCCAGTCCCGAAGCTCGCCGGGGCTGGCAGTGCTGGACCAAGGTCGGGACAGCGCTAGGTCGGTCCATGTCGTAGTCGGACGCTGGCGACGCGCAGATCCGGATCTACGACGGCGGGGGAGGCAGTGGACGCAGGGGACGCAGCGTCGGGCTCGACGAGGTCGGACGGTGGGCGGCGGCGGAGAATGGTAAGAGGTTCACTCTTTTTCTCTCTTTCTCTCTAAGATTTGTGGTGGCGTTTGGTGGCGGTGGCGCGACTGTGATGGTGGTGGCACTGGCGGGGTATAGGCGGTTGTGGCAGCAATGGTGGATGGTGTGGCTTTGGTGACGGATCTGGGTGGTCAGGTCAGAGGAGGCCAGGCGACGGTATTGGGTGCGCGGTGGTGGTGGTGGAAAGGGACTAGTCTGGCCGAGGGTGGTTGTCTCAGGTGAGGGTTGGGCGTTGATGACAGGGGCAGTATTGGTGGTGGTGGTGGTTTGGACTAGGGTGGCCGATGGTGGCCGAGGGGGTGTCGGGAGGCAGGAGTTGCTGGTGGTCGTGGTGGCTCGGCTATGGGAGAGTGGCAGCGACGGTGGTCGGGCAGCCACTGGCCGGATAAGAGGCAGGATGAGAGGCAGGATGCAGGGGGAAGTCGGGAACATGGGAGGTAGAGTTGTTGGATGTGTAGGGGTGGCGGCTAGGAATGTGTATGTGGGTTTAGGGATTGTCATGTAAAATATTTGGGAGTCCCAATATTTATAAGGTAGGATAGAAAATCCTAGTGATAAAGATCTAATTATAATAGAAGTAGAAAAAAATAGCGGAATACTAATTACTAACAACTAACACTAATTACTAGTTTACTAATTATTAGCTAATTACAATTTAGCTACTAATTATCAATTACTGGCTAAATCCAAAGTCCTAGCCCACAATCCAAGCCTAAGGTTTGGTAGGCTAAAATAGACTAGCCCACGATCCAAGTCTGAGCTTGGTAGAACAGAACTAGGATCGAATGGTCTTAGCCACGAGAGAAAATCGAATAACTTACAAATTATCGAGAAAAAAAAAGTATAAGATTCAAATAAAATAGAAATAAGGTATATTTATTTATAATACTATTTGACAATCTTTTCTTTATTCAAAAGCAAATATTTATAACTTATATAAATTCAAGGAAATGAGCAAAAAATTCCAATAAAAATATCACATAAAATAGTTTCATAAAACCAATGCCCAAAACTATGAACTTAGTACCTATAGCATATTACGTTTTCAAAAAATATACTTTATATTGAAATTCTCTATTTCAAAGACTCAAAAAAATTAGGGAAAAAAACTAAAAAAATCAAAAAAAAAAAAATCCAGAATTCGGGTAACGGAGGTTACATAGGTTGATCCAGCAGTAGAGTACAGGAAGAAATCAGGATCTTCACGGGGGTCTATTACGCTAGTATACCCGGTGGGTCGTTGTCGCTCTTCCAGGACGTCAAACTGACATTGAGGCCGGTGGTTTGGAATACGCCCACCTTCATACCAGGCAACATCGTGGGTATCGGGTGTTCGAACCCTTGCTAGGTATAGTTTCCGCTGTCGTCGCCCTCGTCTTCTCTCACCACCAAGTTGCCCGCACCCAGCAATTGTGCGACCATATTGGTCAGGCCGGCCGAGCTTGCGGACCATACCAACGTTGAGTTGCAGCCATTGATCGTCAGGGACCCGTAGACGTGATTGACAGGATCTCGATCGAGTTAGTGACCAGCTTGTCGAGGTTTGCTATCCATAGAATTATTTTAATTGTGATCTTACTGTACCATAGGCCGAGATAGCAATTGTTTGAGCTGGTAGGGGTGAAGAAGCCTATTGTGTACTGGCCATTGGAGGAAACGAGGGTCTTACTGTTGGCGAGGGGTTGCGTCAAGGTGATGGTGTCCTTCCCGATAGTGTAGAAGGATTGCTCTGATACGCAATCGCTCCATGTTCAATATTTTGTTATGTGCACATTAGTAATATTGATTACATACATATACATAGAATATAATATAATATAATTGATAGAATAGAATAGAATAGAATAGAATAGATGTTGGTATAAGATATTACACCCGAGACATATCAAAAGATCAAAAGATGAAAGAACAGAAGCAAAAAAACAGAGAGATTACGCGAAACCTTTCAGGAGATTTGTTCTATGTTATGATCCAGAAGATGTAGTCGAGATCAGAAGTTTACGCAAACAAATTTTTCCTTTGGTATCTCGATTTCAACTGAATGCTACAATTGTTTTAGATTACAACTTCTTCGAAATACAAACTGACATAATCAGATAACGTTCTTCCTTGCAAATGTGTTGCAATTGAGATAGAATGTTTTCAACTTAGAAAGGAGAAGTAGATGAAGACAGAAAGTATTCTTGCTAGGGTGATGAAGATCACCGTTTCTCAAAGCAGGATTTTTAACACCCAGTCCCAATATACATATGTAAAACCCCTCAAAAATTAAATAAATATTTAATTAGGTTAAATATATTTTATTGGGTTATTAATTATTTTTATTTTATTTTAATTCTATCTTTATTATATAAAAAGGGCCATAATCATAGTTGAGTTTTGATATGCATGTTGACTAGAAATTATGGTATGTCTAGTGTAGCCGGGTGTCATGACTAGCACTAGCCTTGGTAGGGATGGCATAGTCATATTTTAGTCACTTGCATGTTAATAATTCAAGTTGTGGCCCAAATCATATTTTTGATTAATTAACCAATGGTATGTTCCGGGTCTGTTTAGACAATAAAGATCTATTTATATAAGCCTTTATGACTTTTGTGAGACCCGATTGTACTAAACGTTTTCAAACTTCTTCCAAGCCAAACCCAAACCTATGTAGGCATGTTGGACATTAATAAGCATCATATAATCATATATATATATATATATATATATATATATATATATATATATATATCCTCGCTCTCGGAGCCCCGCAGGAGCCCTGTCCCTCTCGACCATTGGATTGAGTGAGCGCATGCGCATGCGCGTGCGGGCCCGACGCGGCCCGCTCGATGCAACGGTGCACGAGGAGGGGAGGCTCCCACAGGGCTCTGGGAGCGGGTCTTTTGATCCGTTCCATATATATATATATATATATATATATATATATATATATATATATATATATATAAAGTTTATATTCATATTTTTGAATTATATTTGTATAAATATTAGAAGGTTATATATATGGATATATTTAGTTGAATCCTTAGCCAACCAACTAGCCAACCCAACTAACCAACCCAACCAAGTGGGGACACCATGGACTACCAAGGGTTTCCGAACCTACATGCATGCAAACCCATAAGTCCATATACATATATAAACTTTTTCTATCAAATCCTAACAAAAAACCCTAACCTAATATTGGCTCCACCCCTTCCACCTCACCCCTCTCCTCTTCAAATTTTCTAGCAACACCAAGCCCTAGCAACCATCCATCTTCATTTCCTTCATCAAACACCTTATTCTCCATCACAAAACTCATCATTTTCATCATCCTTCCATCAAAACTCTGCCAAACAAATCCTAGAAGCACCATCTTCATTATCCAACCTTCAAGAGCTATTGCCAACACCTTCAAACCCATTAAGAAACCCATTAAGAATGGGTTAACAAGCAAGCAAGACAAAAAAGTTGGGACCTTTGGCAAGGAAGAGCACACACAACCCTTCTAGCAAAGGATTTTCGTAAAAATTTCATACTTTTCCATCTCAAATCCCATCCTATTAATTCTGTAGAAAATATGAGTTTAATGCTTTATAAAGTATTATTTTTTGATCTCTTTTACTTCATATTTTTATCTCTAAGGTTTGCATATAGGATTGTTGAGAAATCGGAATACGGTAGCATTTATTTTTAGCACCATTGTGAAGGAACCCTTTGATAGTGTTAAAAAATTTCAAAATTAAATCTAACGTAGATTTATTATTATAAAACATGATTTTTAATCAATTTTTTCATGATTTTATTATCTTAGATCTGATCCAAAAAAATAAGGGTCAAAATACTAGTTTTTCGGGTAAGTTGCTGACATGGAATAGCCAAAACTTGGTAGTTAATTGGGCCATTGAATCCAAGTTTATTTTATGTGAAATAATCAGTATTAATTATGTTTTAAAATAATATTTTATGTATTTTTACTTATATTGGAAGTTGGCGATGTTCCGGACAAGTTTCGGGTAGACTAGCTGACATAGAAGTCAACTACCCATATATTTTCTTTAGAATTTTAAATTTGGAAGAACCTATTTCTGTCTAAAATAATTTTAAATCATTATTTTTATGATTTTAGATAATTTTTATGTGTACCCTCAAAGTAGAGACTTAACCGTAGAATTTGAAAGTCGATAACCGTAAAACTAGGTTCCGGTGTCTCATGGAACATGTGTGTTATTGTGTGTGAATCTAAATAATTTTATGAGGCATTTGGACATGGTCATTTATGGTTAGTAATATTAATTTAGATAATTAAGTCACATTATAAGTTGCTTGGTTAAATACTTAAAGTAGTTAATTAATTATTTATAAGCATTGGATTCCGGAGGCGTGGACACGAAAGCTATTTTTCATCTTCACACTGCAGAATCAGGCAAGTGCACCTTGCTACTATCAGTTCATGTTTATCTTTTATTTTATTTCTTGTATTTATGTTAATGTCCTGGACCTTAGTGTATGTTATATTAATACATGCTTCCGGATTATATTCGGGTGCATTCAACTGTTGAGTTGTCTAATATTGATATTTAGAGCCTTCATGTGATTCTTTAGATTTTATTTCCATTGAGATCTGTAGGATATGACATGTGATTGCCACATATATGATTCCTGATAACTGAGCCTGATTTTCTGAGATACCGAATTTTTGATGACTGTAGGACATGGTTGGTGTTGTCATTTTATTTTTCTGTATAGAAGTGTCATAGGATTTGCCGTCTAGATAGAGGTCAGAATGGTAAGTTGTGGATATGACTTATTGATTCTTGAGAGTTGAGGACAATTACAACTTGCACGGGCCTTGCTATGTACTACACATTTATATTATGTACAAATATTTATTCGGAGAGAATACATGTTTCATGTGGTCTATGTTTTTCTCTTAGTTACCGTTGAGACTCCGACATGACACTACGACTATATTTATATTCATGTCCTGTTGTATTTACTTTGGAGATGTCTACGTTTGCAAACGATGTCCTCAAAGCGTCATGTTAGTTTGGTTTAGTCACCCCGAGATATTTCATTTACCTTACTTTAGCTTGTATATTATGTGTCTTACTATGTCCCCTATGGACCTGGTTATTTCTCGGATATAGGTGAAGAGATCTTTCCTGAGGAGTACGTACCGAAGTATATTCGTCTTTTGCACCAGCTGAGGAAGACGAGGTTGCACCGGAGTCGTTCTTCTTTTATTGATATTTCTATTTTATATCTTGTCAAAGCTGTGGACTTGTAGTGGTTTCTTTTACATTTCATTTGAGACTTGTATCGTTTATTTTATATTGTTGAGACTTATATCCATGGGTTTTCCCCATGTGACTATTTTATTTCTATTTGATATTATTTCAATTTCCTTTTTCAGCAAGATGATGTCATATTTCTTGTTATTTCATATTAAAAAAAAAAATCTGTGGACGAGTATAGATGTCTGTGACTGCCATGATTATGATTATATTTCACAACTTAAGATACTTTCCATTTGGTCCATTAAATTGGGTATACCTATGAGTGTCTGCTGCCATGCCACATGTTCTAGTCTCATGGATTTTGGGACTGTGGCGTGACATATTTTTGTGGTGGCCCATGCAAGTCTACGTTAAATCGAATTGGTTAGATGACTATACCAAGCGAGCCTACGAATTAGGATTATACTTAAGATAGGATCTCATCCACATTAATTTATCGCTTTTGGCTTCTAAACTTGACTTTTAAATATTTCCTTGACTTGCATCTTGCTTGAAGCTTTCAACGTTTAATGGGTCTTTTTCTATCCTACAGATAATAAACCCACAAGACGAAATCTCAACTCCAGTTGGCACTTAGCAGAATGCCATTATCACTCAGGGCGATGTACTCCACCACCTTTAGGAGACCAACACACCCAGCAGAGCCGAATGATGCATCCTAAGCCATCGAGGTTTCGAAGGGATGATCTTCCACCACCATCGCAGTTTCCAACCACAGATCTCGTAGTCGGCATAGATGCCACAACCTGGGACTTCCTTACCACCACTTCCACCGATGTTATTCATGCCCTCCCAACCTCAAGGCCAACAGATGGACGAATAACAGATGTTCCAGATGTTTTTCGCGATGATGCATGCCTAGCAAGCGGTACAACAACAGAATCAGCAACAACATGTCGAAGCCTTGAGAGGTAGCATTGTGTCAGCCTTGTCACATACTGCACCACCAGCCCCTCAGTCGAAGACCGGATCTATTGCGGACTTCAGAAATATGACACCTAAGCCATTTTCTAGGAATGAAGACCCTACTGAAGCTCATGCCTGGCTTATCAACATCGAGCATCAGCTGGTAGCCGCTGAACTTGTAAACTGTAATGCCCCGCTCCGCACGGTGCATTATGCTGAGTCGTTGACTCGAAGAGTTGCCTTGCCCCAAAAGGATGCATCGAGTTGAATCGATGCGAAGCGCCGCGTTGCCCCGAAGGATGAGTGCGTTGAATCGGCTCGAAGATTATAAGAAATCGAATCGACCAAGGCGCAAGTCCAAATCGATGCAAGTATTGATTTTAGTTGGTTTCGTGTGCAGGTTATACTTTGACGGGAAAATATTAGAGGTCGATCTTTTGACATATTTAGTAAGGGGTCCGCGAAATCAAATCGTCGCCTTGCGACGGGCCGAGACTTGGACACGCTAAGGCAAATCGGACGTATAACTCAACGAAGCACGAAGTGCTCGAATGGCTAAGTCAGGAGAGTGGCCGTGCAACAAAGTTATGAAATCGAGCCGCATCGGCTCGGCGAAACGACGAAGGCGAATCGACTCAAGGTGGGAGGATTGACTTCTTTTTACTCCTTAATTCGATAAGTCAAATATATCATTGTATGCTAAAAGTTAACCTATCGATGCCACGGGCGTGGTCCGATCAGAGATAAATCATAGTGTGAGTCGAACACTAAGTTAGAACAATTGAAATGAAACGTGCATCAATATGCACGAGTCGCTATGGGACATTGGATATCGCTAAGGCGAGCGCCTCGGTGCGCAAGCCGCAAGAACATGGGATAACTGTAATCGACGAGTGCCTTAGTGCACGAACCATACCGTGCCTTTGCTGCACGAGTTAGACGGCTAGAACATTGGAAGACAATAGGCGAGCACCCTAGCGCGCAAGCCCCGAACATTGAATGCTAAGTTCTAGAACAGGGAAATACGGTCGAAACGTGCCTACGTGCACGGGATAATAAAAGATGGCTTCGTTGCGAGAGAATACAGTTGTGGCATGAATGTGGCGGAACTGTCGGATATGACATGGTGCCTCGAAAGGTGTTCGAGACCTTCGGGTCGTTCGGTTGACGAGCATTGAGTTGAGGCACGATGCCATTGAATCATTGAAATGAAGTATGAAACGTGAGAACATAGAAAGTTAACGGAAGAAATACGAGATGATAAAAGTCTGAGTCTTGGACTCAAGGCTATGCTTGGTTGTTTGAATGATAGTGCGTTGCATGGTCGAATGGAATGGACTTGAGATAATTGCGATGATATCTTCCGTGCACGGAACGTTCCCTCCGAACGGGCGCACCGGGGCACCGGGACCGTTCGGCCTAGGAGGGATGATAATCTTTGATAGGCGCACATCTGCGAAGTACGATTAGCACTCGGTCGTAAATGTGAGAAGCCGCAAATGATGGTAGGCACGCGGTAAGTTTCGGTTGTTGGGATAGCAACCCAACCCGTGAAACGCCGGACTACCCAAACAAGAGAGAGAAAAGGAGAGAAAAGAAAGTAAGGAAAGATAAAAGAGAAACTCCTTTAGTCCATTCCGGCGCGGATACGCCCACGACCTTCATATAGTTAAGGAACGATGGGTTGAAAGTGTAGGCGCGTATGCGTCCCGCATAGAGATCCTGCTTAGAGATGCACATATAACATGACAGGGAAGGAATGCGGCGTATTCACCTTGTGTCGGTGCAAGGGCGAGTGCGTCGACTTGGTAAGTCGCGCCACGAATCAAACACGAGATTGCTTGTTTGCTTGCCTATTCAATTCGATAACATGCTGCTATGATAACATGCTTTACGCTTTCGAAGATGCCATAAAATTGACCCTAAGGAGAACATAGCAAGATCATAAGCTAAGTTGCATGATTCAACATAAATATTAAAATGTCGGTTTGGAAAGATGATCTTTGCTTCAGTACATGCGAGGACGAACGTACTGATCCCCCACCAGCTTCATGCAGGGTGCAGGAAATGGATTGCTCGCGGCGAAGCGTTGCTTGAACGCGTTAAGGCTTGGAATGCCGAAGCGCATTGAAGCGTGCTATCGCATTGACGCTCGGACTACGCAGCTGGATTGATGCGGCCGAGATATAGAAGATATGATGTATGGAACGATGAAATCCTTTGTGGGCAAGAGAGAACCTGAGTGTTGTAGCCAATCTGGCATGTATTGTTAGGATATCGAAAGCCTTTGTAATCTCTGTTTCGGATATCAATAAAGAGAATTTGTTTCGTATACTCTGTTTCCTTTCGTTGTTAAATATCGAATCAAAAGATAACCATTTGAGAACTTGTCATCTTGTCTTGCACGAGCGCAACTCCAGGCTCGTGCGGCATCACGCCCCCTGCGAGGACGATGATTCGGGTGATTCCGGGTCGGGGCGTGACAAATTGGTATCAGAGCTCTAGGCTCAATTTTCTCTGGACGCTCGCTTCATTACAATTCTAAAAGTTGCCCACCACCACTTGATACCACTCTTGACTCTACTCGATGTCGCACTGGATGTTCCATACAATAAGTCTAATACAATCGTGTAATTTTGCCGCATGTGTTTTGGAAATTACATGATGTTTGCTAAGAAAGTCGCGAAGGGTATATTGTATTGAATGCAAACGAGCCGTAAAAATGTTAGTTGCTGCAAGCGCAACAAATTGTGAAATACGATTTGAGATGTTGTCGCAATGTAACATGTGGAATGAGAAATAAAATGATGCACGAAAGTGCAGCGAGTTAATGTGAATATGTGTTAAATGAAAGTGAGAAGTGATAAGCCAATACCGAATGTGTTAAAACGGATTGTGCATTGACTTGGAAAGTCGAGAGTAATTCGTTGCATGAGGTGCGGTAAATGTCGGAAATGATCGTTGCACGATGTGCAACGCGTATTGAAAGTAAAAATTATTGCACGTGGTGCAACGCATATCAAATTAATCGTTGCACGAAGTGCAAAGGAAATTGGAAGTGAATCGTTGCACAAAGTGAAATGAAAATGTCGGAAATAAATCGTAGCACGATGTGCAACGCGTATCGAAAGTAAAATTTGTTGCACGGGGTGCAACGCATATCAAATAAATTGTTGCACGAGATGCAACGTAAGGAAAGAATTGAAATCGTAAATCGATAGAACGAATCGTCGGTTGCACACCAAACTTATGTTGGCAAACGAGAACATTGACAGAATCGTGTCGGATTTTGATAGAATCAAAGTTACGGTTGTGATCAAGCACGATCACTGCGAAAATCGTGAGTCGGAAGAGATCGTTGGTTTACACTAAGTATAGCGCGAGGGAAATGGCTTGAATTCCGAGTGGTATATGCCATACCACGTAAGCGATGAATGACTCGATTTCGAGTGGTATATGGTATATCACTTGTGCGATGAATTGCATCGACGCGTTGTGAGAATTGCGGAAGGTTTGTCCGCAACGGACGGGGGAGTACCGAGACTCGATTGAAAATTTGTATGGCGATATGTTGATGCAAGTGTTCTTCGAAAATCGGTTGGGACGATAAGGCGAGACTTGTATCAATGAACGATACGTCGGACGAAAGTTATAAGTTGGTCGGACGACCGAGACTAGCGAAACGATTATGTTTTGACGTAATAATCGGATCGACGGGAAAGGAATACTCGAGCTTACAAATGAGTCGCACGACTTGCGATCTCGGTATAAATGTTGGGCGAGACGAATCGAATCGCACGACTTGCGATTTCGATAGGAATGTTAGGCGATGCGAATTGTAATCGAATTGCACGAATTGCGACTTCGGTGAAGAGTTGGTTGACGTGAGTAATCGTGCCTAAGAAATAGTTGGTTACGCTACGGCGACACTCATTTGAGTACGACTGAAAAACATGCGAAACTTAGAGGGCGTGATCGTATAACTCGAGGATTCGATGTTGGATAATCGGTAACTCAGTTACGCGATCAAAGTATAGCGGGATGCGGCGAATCAGAGAACGAGTGGATGCGTATGGAAAAGTTCGTTGCGAACTTGGATGTATGCGATGCGAGTTAAGTCGACGTTGAAACGGATTCGAAGTCGACCCACTTGCTATCGAAATTGATATGAACTATCAAGATCGATACGCAAGAAAACGTAAGCACAATGTGAGAATACAAAATGTAGTGCGCCTTGCGCTATCGAAATTTTGTAAGTAACAATACGAGAAAGAACGGACTGGTTGATCGTGAACTTTGCGATTGATCGAGACGAGGCTATAAGTCATCGACGATTGCTCGATGCGTATAACATCTCGTGTGTCGATCCGTGAATAAGATAGACTCGAACTTGATGCGAGTAGATGTTTCGTAAATTGCGGAATCATCGACGGCAGTGCATGACTTGACTCGGAGGATAGTTGCGCATCAGTTGCGCCGATAGAAACAGTTTTGTCCGAAATTGGGTAGTCGCATAGAATTGTCGGAACGTGATTTGGCTCCGAAATAAGATATAGCATGGTTCGTAGTAAACTGTCCTTCGGTGATGATCCACAACTATCGAGCGTAGCTTCGGGGCAGCTGACCCTAGAAGACTTGACCGCCAAATCAAATTGATTGCTGCAGACCGTAAGATGACCCATGCGATATCGCATATGAGATTGCATCGATAACAAATACAATGTGGTGCATGTTGACGATAAGTCTAGGCGATCGAGAATTGTTGGAACAACTTTCGATTGAGAATGGTATAGTTAAATTTGAGTATTCGTCGGATGAATATTTGAATGGTTATGTTGTTCGACGAACAAACTAGAAAATTCACCAACGAACTTGGTGATTCGAATAGGCGTTTGCGAGAACCGTGCTATGCACGAGAGGGAACGATAAAGAAATGACTTACGAGTTGTACCGTTAGATTCGGATTCACCTCGCAATTGAGCTTGCGTGAATCGAACCTATATTCGATGTTGCGAGACGGGTAAGTTGGGAATTTGGCTAGTAAATTCCTACTCGTTAGGAATCGAATGTAAGGCGTATCGTAAAGACCCTCGTGTCAAGGCGATCGTTGTCTTGAGCACCGTCGCCTTGATGTAAACTATTGAGTCGGATAGATTGTGGCCTTTGTGCAATGTCAATTTAAACTTGCGTCGGAAGGATTTGAGCACAGTGCCTAGGTAAGTAACCTAGCGGACATAGTCCTGAATGTTGATGCTTTTGCAAGTCAACAAAAAGAATCATGTCGAGATAGGTGTAACGCCCCAGTCCCAAAATACGTAGGACTAGGAACGTAGACATGCCAGCTGTATTCATACGAAGTACGTAGGTCTCGTATGAATACATAAGCTGTAAAATGCAGTAATCCAAGACAAACTAAATCTCATCCACAATGAAAAGAATAATAATATGAATATCAACTCGAATATTTATGATACAATCGTTGGGCGGAGACAAAGTCCACTACCAACTATCTCAATGAAAGAAATGTACAATAAATCGAGCGATAAAAATGGCAAGACGAACCAAGCGCAATTGTCTTCGAAGGAATGAAGAAGACCACGACCTTGGCTAGGACACCTGCGAAAGACATGAACACACACCTGGGAAAAAACCAGGTCCTCAGACGGACGTAGCAAGATACATGAAGAACAAGCTAATATGAACTGTCAGAATAAAATAATATATAAATGACTATCCTAGACACAAATATGCAAAGGAGATTCTAACCGCTTAATGTGCAATTTAGAGGACAACTTTCATGCGCATGGGTGGGATTTTAGGCTATGTGTACGTAACTGGCATCCAGTCATCTGTATCCGGCCGTAACGTCCAAAACGTCAGAGGGTATCTGCAAATATATCGCCACAGTTCCATCCGGAGACTGTGGTTCACCTGTTTGGCTTCCCATACGCACTAGCGACTGTCCTTCCCCAATATATCCCATACTGTTCAAGTCATGTCCATGGCTCGTCCAGTTTTTGTAACTGCTTGAGTCTCTAAAACCCTAGTCATAACAGTTACGATTATCTACCGTCACACGACTTTAGAGATAGCTAGTCAATAAGTCGTGCCTCTAACAACATGTCTCAAACCGTGTAGTGTGAGTGTCACAGCCAAAGGAAGATATAAGAATATCCCCCAACAAGAAGGTAGTCTGCTAACACTAAGTTAACATGCATATAGTAAAATAAAACGACTAATAAAGTCGCTTGCACCCAAGTGTGGCTTGGACGCACAGTTTATAACAAATAAAAATAACAAATATGAAATAAGTAAATAAATGCTGAAAATAAATAATATGACAGTTTAATTAGCAAGGTATACTTGCCTGTTGCGACGCCTGGTGAGCTGTCTGGTGTGGTACAATAGAGGTGGCACAAGATAGACTTCGATGTTACAACCACGCAAAGGCTTATGATGATGGCATGGACTTGGTTTGATTTGGATCTGACTAGCGCGATCTGATCATATCGTATGAAGATAGTCGTAGATGTCAAAAGCACGCAAGATAATCTCAATTGATGGGATGGACCATGCCGTTGGGTCCGGAACGATACAATTGCTAGGGACGATATAAGGAAGTTCGAAAGTTCAAAAAAAAGGATAGGAGCGAACGATTGGTCATGAATAAGATTAGATAACCAAAGAGATTTGATATAGATAAATATTTATATTTATTCTAGAAAATATATATTAAAAAACTCTACGCAGTTAAAATATTTAATAAATATATTAGGAAATTACTTATAATATTCGGAAACTATATTTGGAAATCAATTGTAAATAAAGCTATGTTTTTCCTTTATTCCAAATATTACAAATAATTACTTGAAAAATATAAGAAGCAATTTAGGCTAAAACTAGTTTCTGTCAAATATAGTTTTTAAACTAAAAAGACATAACAATACAAAATAATATAACAATATTTTAGAAAATATTTATAGTGGAAACTTTATTTTATGGATCGGAATATTTAAATAAATACTTGAAAATTCTAGAAAATTATTTCAGGCTCAAAACCTAATCCTTGTAAAAATACAAGTTTAAGTCAACACCATATTTTATTAGGAAAATCATTTTTAGAAATGTTTGTTATACTTTAATAAATAACAATAGCATTATTAAGTAAACAAGAATAATAAATACTATAATAATGCTTACAATAATAATAATAATAATAATAATAATAATAATAATAATAATAATAATAATAATAATAATAAAATAACAGAAGAAAGAAGGAAAAGAATAAAGAAAGTAAGAAAGAAAAAAAAATTAAATAATAATATTAATAACTATC
Organism: Iris pallida; assembly: GCA_029216955.1. NCBI lineage: Eukaryota > Viridiplantae > Streptophyta > Magnoliopsida > Asparagales > Iridaceae > Iris > Iris pallida. Next base: position 4,672,691 of record JANAVB010011396.1, on the reverse strand, counting down.
TCATCCTTAAAAGAGGAGATGAGAGCTACTGCTCTCTTCGTCAAGAGAGAAAAAGAAAAGAAAAACTTAGAATAAGGGAGTGAGCGAGGGAGAGAGGGATGAGAGAGAGGGGTCTGGGAGCGGCGGTGGGTTTGTGCGCATGCGGCGGAGGGCAGCGGTGGACGAGAGAGGGGGACGACGGAGGCGGTCGGGAGAGGGTCGAAAGGGCGGACGTCGGCCAGGCGAGAGGAAGGGGAGAGCGGCGGCGAGCGCTACGGCGGTCGGAGGAAAGGGCCACGGGGGCTCGATGAGCGGAGGGGGAACGAGGCTCGGGTGGACTCGGCCGGCGGAGCGGGCGGCTACGTGCGGGCACGCGGCGGCGGCCATCCCACGGAGAGGTGCGGAGAAAAGGAGGGAAATGGCTCCGTCGGTTTTCTTGGCCGAGGAGTCGTGTCGGTACGGCGGCGTGCCGTCAGAGGAGAGGGGTCGGCCTGGCGCAGGTTAGGGTTTCGGCCGGTCCTGTGGTGGCTGACGAAGGCGGAGGCCCTGGAAGGAGAGATGAGGGCGGAGGCCGTGGCGGTTTCGAGAGGGGTCGCCGGCGGCAGTCCGGCTCGGCGGAGATGGCGATGGAGCGGGAGAGGAGACGCGAAGGCGGCGGCTGCGGAGCGGTCCTGCGTGACTCGGCGGACCAGAGGGCGACGCGCGGGCAGGTTTGGCCTTTCTTCCCTACTTCTTTGGGTTTCGTGTGGGATGTGGACCGGAGCCGTGGTGGCTGTGATGGTCGAATTTTTGGTCGTGGTGGCTGGGACTGGGATTTTTGGTCGTGGTTGACGATTACGGCGAGGTGGTGGTCGGTGACAGCGGGTTGGCCGGGTCGGTCGAGAAAGAGGTCACGGGGCGGTGGTGAACGTGGTGGTGGCTGTGGTGTGTGGGTCGACGGGTTTGGCGCTGGTGGTGGCGGGTGGTTTGGTAGTGGCGGTGACGGAGGGAAGACGGCGGACGTTGGCGGGATGGTGGTGGTGGTTTGGATATGGTGGCGTGGTGGGTCTGTGGTTGGGTGTCGTCGGAGAGTTGGCGAGGCAGGAGGAGGCTGCTACGGCCAGGGGGTAGGGTTAGGATTAGGGCTAGGGTTGGAATTGGGATTTGATGTATCGTGCCGGGGTTGTCGGCACGGAGGAGGAGCAATGTATCTGTATAAATAGTGGAATAAGAATTATGGTCGGAAGAGGACACAGACACGAGGCACGCACCATTGGTTTGTGGAATTGATTGATGAATAATGAATTGGAGGAGTACCTGCCTATTTATAGGATGTGGGAATTCCCAATTGGATAGAATTAGGAGTAGTTTAAATCCCCTTTTAAATAAATTTAAAATAAATCAAATCCAATCCAAATACAAATTCAAATCTAATTCAAAATCCAATTTAAATCTAATTAAATCTAATTAAATCTAATCTAAATTTAAATTAAATTCCAAATACTTAACTATTTAAGTAAATCCAAAATTTCAAATCAAAGTTTAAATTGCCGCAATAATTTCGAAATATGTTTTTCCAAAATTATTAATAATAATAATTTCGAAAATTACATTAATAAAATATTTATGCAATATATGTACGCACTAAAAATATTATTTATTTTTAATAACTGTATAAACGAAAGTCTTTGTGAAAATAAAATAAATAAAACATTGAACTTGAAAAATTTTGGTACGATAGCTAAATAATTATTATGTATAATATTTTGAAACCATAAAAATAGAAGAAAAGGATTTTTTTTTCAAAAATATGTACGCTCGCACATAATCGCACTCGTCGAGCAAATTCGAAAATAAAATTACGTGCGCGACGTATAATACGACTATACGACGTACAATACAAAAATTTAAATCAGTACCAAATTTAATAATAAAAAAAATAGTAGAAAATTTAGGAGTTTTACAATAGGATACGAAGTGAAACATCAGAAATCGTTGGATAGTGACGCCGAACGCAAGGCGTTGCGGAGACTTGTTGTGATCGGATGCGCGACGGCTTGACGCGACGCGTAAGAATTGATAGTCCCGATGAAACATACAAAGTGAGAAATGCGATTTTTGAATCGCATCGTGTACCTTGACTTTTGTTGGCGAATCGCGTATGTATCAATATGCATGTGCGCTAGAATTGCGAGAACAAGTAATAGAGCCAAGTCCGATCAAGAATACGAGGTGGCAAGTAATAGAGAATGAGAAGTTACGTGTTTGCATTGTTCCGATATCTTACAACTGAGCTTGGTCGAAATGCATATATTGGTGGGACGCCTAAAATATGTGTATGATTCCAAACTAAGTAGTACGATCCAAACGATAGTGAGACGCGATCGTGGAACAATCTAATGAAACCTTTGGAAATTTAGTATTGGTTTCGGTTCGGGACGAACCTTGTTTTGAGTGGTATATTATGTAATGTCCCGCTCCGCACGGTGCATTATGCTGAGTCGTTGACTCGAAGAGTTGCCTTGCCCCGAAAGGATGCATCGAGTTGAATCGATGCGAAGCGCCGCGTTGCCCCGAAGGATGAGTGCGTTGAATCGGCTCGAAGATTCTAAGAAATCGAGTCGACCAAGGAGCAAGTCCAAATCGATGCAAGTATTGATTTTAGTTGGTTTCGTGTGCAGGTTATACTTTGACGGAAAAATATTAGTGGTCGATCTTTTGACATATTTAGTAAGGGGTCCGCGAAATCAAATCGTCGCCTTGCGACGGGCCGAGACTTGGGCACGCTAAGGCAAATCGGACGTATAACTCAACGAAGCACGAAGTGCTCGAATGGCTAAGTCAGGAGAGTGGCCGTGCAACAAAGTTATGAAATCGAGCCGCATCGGCTCGGCGAAACGACGAAGGCGAATCGACTCAAGGTGGGAGGATTGACTTCTTTTTACTCCTTCATTCGATAAGTCAAATATATCATTGTATGCTAAAAGTTAACCTATCGACGCCACGGGCGTGGTCCGATCGGAGATAAATCATAGTGTGAGTCGAACACTAAGTTAGAACAATTGAAATGAAACGTGCATCAATATGCACGAGTCGCTATGGGACATTGGATATCGCTAAGGCGAGCGCCTCGGTGCGCAAGCCGCAAGAACATGGGATAACTGTAATCGGCGAGTGCCTTAGTGCACGAACCATACCGTGCCTTTGCTGCACGAGTTAGACGGCTAGAACATTGGAAGACAATAGGCGAGCGCCCTAGCGCGCAAGCCCCGAACATTGAATGCTAAGTTATAGAACAGGGAAATACGGTCGAAACGTGCAAAAGTTATAGAACAGGGAAATACGGTCGAAACGTGCCTACGTGCACGGGATAATAAAAGATGTCTTCGTTGCAAGAGAATACAGTTGTGGCATGAATGTGGCGGAACTGTCGGATATGACATGGTGCCTCGAAAAGGTGTTCGAGACCTTCGGGTCGTTCGGTTGACGAGCATTGAGTTGAGGCACGATGCCATTGAATCATTGAAACAAAGTATGAAACGTGAGAACATAGAAAGTTAACGGAAGAAATACGAGATGATAAAAGTCTGAGTCTTGGACTCAAGGCTATGCTTGGTTGTTTGAATGATAGTGCGTTGCATGGTCGAATGGAATGGACTTGAGATAATTGCGATGATATCTTCCGTGCACGGAACGTTCCCTCCGAACGGGCGCACCGGGGCACCGGGACCGTTCGGCCTAGGAGGGATGATAATCTTTGATAGGTGCACATCTACGAAGTACGATTAGCATTCGGTCGTAAATGTGAGAAGCCGCAAATGATGGTAGGCATGCAGTAAGTTTCGGTTGTTGGGATAGCAACCCAACCCGTGAAACGCCGGGCTACCCAAACAAGGGAGAGAAAAGAAAGTAAGGAAAGATAAAAGAGAAACTCCTTTAGTCCATTCCGGCGCGGATACGCCCACGACCTTCATATAGTTAAGGAACGATGGGTTGAAAGTGTAGGCGCGTATGCGCCCCGCATAGAGATCCTGCTTAGAGATGCACATATAACATGACAGGGAAGGAATGCGGCGTATTCACCTTGCGTCGTTGCAAGGGCGAGTGCGTCGACTTGGTAAGTCGCGCCACGAATCAAACACGAGATTGCTTGTTTGCTTGCCTATTCAATTCGATAACATGCTCCTATGATAACATGCTTTACGCTTTCGAAGATGCCATGAAATTGACCCTAAGGAGAACATAGCAAGATCATAAGCTAAGTTGCATGATTCAACATAAATATTAAAATGTCGGTTTGGAAAGATGATCTTTGCTTCAGTACATGCGAGGACGAACGTACTGATCCCCCACCAGCTTCATGCAGGGTGCAGGGAATGGATTGCTCGCGGCGAAGCGTTGCTTGAACGCGTTAAGGCTTGGAATGCCGAAGAGCATTGAAGCGTGCTATCGCATTGACGCTCGGACTACGCAGCTGGATTGATGCGGCCGAGATATAGAAGGCATGATGTATGGATCGGTGAAATCCTTTGTGGGCAAGAGAGAACCTGAGTGTTGTAGCCAATCTGGCATGTATTGTTAGGCTATCGAAAGCCTTTGTAATCTCTGTTTCTGATATCAATAAAGAGAATTTGTTTCGTATACTCTGTTTTCTTTCGTTGTTAAATATCGAATCAAAAGATAACCATTTGAGAACTTGTCATCTTGCCTTGCACGAGCGCAACTCCAGGCTCGTGCGACATCACGCCCCCTGCGAGGACGATGATTCGGGTGATTCCGGGTCGGGGCGTGACATAAACCCCCTGGTTCTAAATTTGTTTATTTTTTTTAATCTTATTTTAAAACATTATTTAGTTATTTTATTAATGGTATGAAAAATAAATATTATAGATATTGAATAATCAGCATGGTGTGAAAGTGTGTGGGTTTTGTAAAAAATATATATAAATATGGAAGTTATAGATTTTTATTGGTTACAATTTAATTTTGTTTATAAATTCTCAAATATTATAAATACTATTATTATTTTATCTAATATAAATTACAACATTTATATTATTAATGGCTTTATTTAATACTTTATTTAATAGTCCTCTTATGACCATAATATGTAAAGTTGTACAAAATTTATTAAATATTTTAGGAATATTTTTAAATTATTTTAGAGTTAGTAGATAATTATAGAAGAGTTTCGATACATGTTAAAGACATAATATACATAACTTATACAAATATGTTATGGTGAATCTCACGAGATATTGAAAGCCTATATCTCGCGAGATGTAGAAGTCTTAATTCCCCGACCCCTCTTTCTTTTTCGTGAATGGAAGCCACATAAGATTTGATCGCTTCAAATCTTTGACAAATCCTCTTCTCAATATTTTCCAAACTCAACCTTATCCATCCTCCATCGGATTAGAGTAAATGCCATCCACAATTTGGATTAAAACCGAGTGAATATAGGATTTAAATCCCCATAGATAATGCACAGCCGCGATTTAGTTCTCCAACAAAATTCCCTCTCGATACCGCACCTCAACCCTAACCCATCACCCCATAGCCGACCTGCGCCCTGCCCGGACCCGTGACAACTGCTAGTCCCGCGCGCGCCGCCGTAGCAGCCGCCGGCCGACGGTGCAGCAGCAGCAGTAGCAGAGTAGTGGCAGCGCAGCAAACGCTATTACGAACTCGACTTGGCGGAGAGATTTTGCTGTCTTCATGAGATCGTTTTCTCATCCATTTTCACTGGTACTACTTGACCTAACCCCGTCCAAGACTCTTCAATTACTTCGTTTTATTTCACGATGCACACGACGTAAATCGATTCAGAAATTGATGAAAAACCGTCGAAAATAGGACAGAACAGTCCCAGACACCTATTTCGGAAGGCAACTCTTTGTCAATCCATCAATAATTTTTGGAAACTACCTGAACAACTGTGTAGACAACATATACGAGAATAAAACCAATCTGGTAGATCATGTTTTCGATCAGTATGTATGAAGTTATTTCATTTCAAAAATCCAGAAAAACTTGTTCTTGAAAAATAAAAATCTTGGAAATTTTACCGATACGATGTGCGCCCTGACAAACCGGGGGACGTGGTCACAACCAGTGCGCATCAAAAGACGCGTACGGATGTTGCAGACGTGTCGGATTTGACGAAACTTAATTTCGTTGTACGTGCACGACGAAATCGATACGTATCCGTCAAGATATCCCGTATCAGCCCCTTTGCAAACTAGTCCATAACTTCGTCCACGTTCGTCATCTCGAGACGAAACTTGCGCCAACAGGACCGTATCATTTTTTGGTCTGTATGCCAAGTTTGGTCCAATTCTGAGAAGGTCGACCGGAACGCTATTTTGGCGGGCCCACGACCCAATCCAACGGAAGAATTTATGCACGGCCTACTGGAATCCAACTTTGGATATACGGTTGGGTTCATCTCAAACCAGACCCGTAGACATATAGTTGTGGACACACACAAAAAAGAAGAAGAAACGCTGTCTTTTCTTATTGGAGCAAGGCACCACAAATTGAGTACGCCTGAGAGATCCTGCACTGAGGATCCCTGAGTACAAAAAGAATTCTGGGGAATGGAACGATGGAGATCGAACGGCAGTTGCTCTTTCACTCCGTTGACACTCTGATTTACAAAAGTGGGAAAAAATCTAAAAAAATTGCTAACTCTCGGCTCACTGGCAAGAAGGGCAGCAATTTGGCTCTTGAAATGCTCACCATTCTGTCTGTTTTTGTAGAGGGGGATGCCCTCTATTTATAGTCGTTTGCACTGAAATAGCTATTATGCGCCCACAGGTGGAAAATACACTGATTTTACTGTGGGCACATAACACCCCTTTGGGCGCATAGGGTGTTGGCGCATGGATACTAGATGATCGTGGGTAGATCGTGGGGTTGACGTGGCCGCATGCTTCGGTGCATGATTGCTTATGGAGACTGACGTGGCCGCAGGCTTCGGTGCACGACTGATCGTGGATGTTGACTGAGTCGTAGGGATCTGCTGCCTTGGGTGCATAGTGTGGGAGTAAGTTTACGCGCCCACACTTGGGTGCATATTTGATCTGCATGAAAACAATGTGGACGCATAGCCCCTCTTCGATCATGTGGGCACATAGCCCCTCTTTGATCATGTGGGCGCATAGCCTCCCTTTGGTTATGTGGGCGCATAGTATTTTTCTTCATGTGGGGTACATAGTCTTGTATTTTTTATGCTTCTACAAGACCCCCTTTCAAATTTTTGAGACTCGAACGAGTGTCAGAATACTTTGAAAGAAGCATGGGAAAAACTGTCTTCACTACCTTCATGGGCGCATGATGGGTATGACCCCTTTGGGCGCATAGATGTTTGCCAGGCTGTCGAAATGTGGCTGTTGAGACCTTCCTTGGAAATCTGAAGCGATAGACTCATTTTGGAACGGAATTTGAAAAGGTCCGCTCTTTGTGCGATGTCTATGCGTGGTCTACATCAGCAAATAGTAGGCGCATAATCTGCAAAAGATCGAGTCTCTGCGTAGGCGCATAGACTATATGGGCGCATAAATCGTATGGGCGCGTAACTCTCCGTTCGTGCCTATAAATAGGCTTCAAGGAGAGAGAAAGTTCATTCTCTCTTCTTTATCTTCAGAAATTTTAAAGAGTTTTTTTTCTTTTACTCTCTTTCGAGCAATCATGTCTCCCAAGGCTGCTTCGACTCCCAAGAAGTCTGCGAAGGGCAAGAAGGCTGCAGCAGCTAGTTCTCCTCCTTTGGCGGCATCTTATCTGGTTCAAGACCCCATCCTGGGTGAGGCAATGTCTCAAAAAATGAAGTCTCGAGTATTAATTTGTGATGTCCGAACTTTTTTCTGCTTGGGCGCATAACCATCGATATGCGCCCAAAGCAAACACACTTATTTTGTGAGTAGTCTTATGCGCCCACAGATGCATGTGCCCACACACTTTGTTGTGTCATGCGCCCACACAGAACACATGTTTTGAAGATGCTTATGCGCCCACAGGCTCTTTGGGCGCATAACATCTGGACGCATAGAATTTCTCCAGCACTTAGCTCTTTTGTCTGTAGATTCTAAGTCTGACTTTTTCTGTCTTTGCAGTTGACATGGTTGTCCCGGCTCTTGGTGGGATTCCTCTCGGCTCTGCCCGCTATGCTCTGGATTCAAGCCTCGTCACCGCAATGGTCATAAATGCCCAGGTGAAGATCAGCCATGACCATCCTTCGGTGCGGGTGATCGCTATGCTTGAACATGACAAAATATTCTTGAAGCAGATGATGAATGATGAGAAGTTCACGCTCGGAGGGGCGCGAAGCTTCAAGAGACTGTACTTCTTGTTTGGTGACAGCCTGGGATTTGAGGATGAAGAGACTATGTCTAGAAGACCCTCTGGTGGCCAGTTTAAATAACCAAAGGATATGGTTACCATCGATGAAGCGCCAATACCCTCTATCGGCGTTTACTGATCTAGCTGTGCGAAGACAAATGAAATGGGATCTGACCCCTGAACTTCATGGAGTCATTTTTGGCAGGATCCAATTTAACTCTGGTGACCAGAAGAAGGACACTTTCAAGTGTGTCAAGGGCTCCACGTCCTACTCCACGAGGGGGCTGCATCATGGGGCCATAATAAACGATATCCCGACTGATCTTCACCCTTATGCTGCTGAGACTCTTTCCAACCTGATGTTGTCAAAGAAGGAGTCGTATCCGGGAGGGAAGCTGCGGATGGAAGGTTGGAGATACTCTGTCCCGTTCTAGAGTGACCTTATTGAATGGGTGCTCTCAACTTACGAGGCCACCCTAAAAGTTACCGGCCTTTTTTATGCCGTTAGGCCACCCAGTATGGCATAAAGGTTAATTGGCCTATGTTTATCTCGTTGGAGTTGTACAACTATCACACATGTACCTTCTTCACTCCGGGTGTGGAGATGGGTCTGGCTCTTCTCGTAATACAGGCGATATCAAAACTTCCCTGGGGGACCGAGCCATACGAAGAATACGTCCCCTGTGATGAGGAGCTCTTGGATTTGGAGAGAAAGAACTCTGAGATGATGGAGGTGTACAAAGAGTTACTCTATCACCTCTTTATTTGTCACCAGGTCACAAAGAAGGGTAAGACTGAGGGGTCCCTTTCCCATACGAGAGCTTGGACCAACTACATCTTCATTAGAGAAGAAGGAGACGACCCAGTCTTTTTCTCGACTCGCAAGCCCTCGACGAAATCTGAGATAGAGCAACTGATGACAGATCACAGGGTAGTAGACACTGAAGATAGTGATGATCCCGAGGGAAACTTCTCGGTTTATCATTTCTTCAGGCAGGCTGAGTTTAAGTTGTCGGAGAAGGCTGTGCTAGCCGCCTTTCTGATGACATGGCTCTGCGATTGTGTAGTCCCTCGTAGTTCAAGGTCTATTGAAAGGATAAGCCGGGGTATGATACTTCCAGCTGTAAAGCTGGCATTTGGATACCAGCTTACCCTGCTTCCTGCGATGGTCTGTGCCATCCAACGAGGCTTGCGACACTTTGTTGTTAACTCGGTGACGCCTGATGGTAGAAAGGACTTTGTCAGGACTGAATTTTCCTTTCATTACCTGATGGGATGGCTTGTGCTGCACTGTTCCAGATTAATGAATGCCGGGCTTGTGGCAGACTCTTTAGCGGGAGATGCCTTTCTTCGGAGATTCAAAGATACAGACTAGACCGTCACAGGGGTGCCTGTTTGCAGAAGGCTTTGAGTTTCCTGCAGAATTATGAGTTCTTCAGAGTGTCGCCTCCGTCTGGTAGTGGCCGTGCAGGAGACACTTTAGTAGATGCGGGAGCACTAACTACTAGCCTTCCTATTGGGACGTTCCATTGGCTCCAGTCCATCAGGCCTTCCCATATGGTGCTCAGGAATAGGAACCGCACTTTCTTGGAACCTTATCTGTCGAGTCGCTTTGCACGACAGTTCGGCTACAGTCAGCTTCTTTTGGGCAACCCCAGCCCTCATCTACAATCGATAGGAAGCCTGATCGACAGGGCACGTGCATGGGGTTACTACAACGCCGGATGTACGGGGGCAATTTTTACCTTGCCAGAAGATAATCCTGAAACCCATATGCTCTTTGCTGCTGCAAAGTTCTATATTCAGGTCAATACCCTTCATCCTCGGTATGACCATGAGTAGAGTTTAATATCAGGGACTAGGCTTGCCCCCACTCTTGCCAATATAGGACGAGTGCGCGCAATAGGGGGTCACAGAAGGGAAGGTGTCGCATCCTCTGCTGAGCCGGCTGCAGCGCCACGGCAGAGGGTCGCTCTTGAGGAGCTGGTTGTTACAGTACCTCAGAGAGAGGATACTGAAGATCCTCTTCCTGATACTCCTCACAAGAGGAAAGCTTCCATTGAGCTGGTTCAACGGTCCAAAAAGAAGAAGATTGTTGTCTCCAGAGGAAGAAAGAAGGTCACGGATGTGAGCGCCGGCTCACCTCCTCCTAGAAGATCTTCTCGTCAGATTAAGAGTGAAACAGCATCACAGGCCGTTATTATCTCGGAGGTAGATCCCTTTCTGGATTCCATAGCCATTTTGGTAGAACTAGTATCCATGCTATCTACAAATAACGCTCTCTCATCCTTGCGTTTGTCCTTTGCACAGGACGTTGAAATCACGGTCGCGGTAGGTGCTTCTTCGTATGAAGAGGTGGACATAACAATGGTGTCCCCTACTTGTCCTCAACCGATGGATGAAGGTGGGTCTTCTTCAGTTGTAAGGTTTGAGCAAAGGGATGATCAAGGCGAAGGCCCATACCATGATGACGATCAGGAAGCCAGTCCCTCCTATGACATTTTTTTGGGGGATATGTCTGCGATAGGAGCTATGATGAAAGATTTGGATGAAAATCAAGTCTAATCAGCTCACCCTCCTCTGGGTATGTCATTCTTGCACTTTTCTTCGGATGAGATTTTTCGACTTCAATTTTGCGTGGTACTTGTGAGGCTGACTTCCGTCGTATATTCCCTTGTAGAAAAAAAAAAGAAAGAATAAAGCACGAAGGTTGCTCCGGATACCGGGACTAGACAGGAAGCTGCCCTTGGTTCTCCCAGTAAACTGGCATCGGTCACTGAAGAAGTCTTTGATCGGCCCATTGAGACGGCCATTATTGAATCTGCTTCGGGTCCAGCTGGGACCGTGGAAGGCAAGCAGCCTGATGCTGCTTTGGCTGATGTTGACAGTGAGCGACCTGGGTCTGCTCTCATTTCCCCAGCTCCAGTTGATACTGAGCTACAGGAGGTATGAAATTACAACTCCTTCATACTCTTTAAGTAAGTTTTTTGGTTACTGATATGTATATTGCTTTATTTGTCAGGTTCGACTTCCTCCCAAGTAGCTCTCCCTGGGACAGAATATCCCCATCAAGCTTCATCTCCAACGACATCTTCTGAAGATGATGGGATGGCTGAGGAAGCTATAGGAGCTTTCTACTCCATTTTGAAAGTAAAGCTTCCTGGAGTTTTGAACCGAAATGCCGCCTTCGGGCCTGTGAACACTGTTGCTGAGTGCTAGGTGATATTCCTTGAAAGCATTGATGGCTATGAAGAGCGAGCTAATGCTTTAAGGAAGGTCATAGCTGACCTGGAAAATTAAGTGGCCAAACTCCAAGAAGTCAGTCATCGAAGCCCAACATCATTGTTTCTTAAGGAGGACGTAGCTCTGATTGCGGCTCTTGAGGAGAAGGAAGTGTAGAAGCATGAAAAAGATGGATTTTGTGCGGATCATCACTCCATGCGGCCAAGAGAAACCAAGCCGCAAAGGAAAGGCTCTCGAAGATCCTATGCGGCCAAGAGAAACTAAGCCGCAGAAGGAGCGCTCCTGGAGACCCCATGCGGCTAAGAAAACTCGAGCCGCAGAAGCAAGGCTCTCGAAGACCCCCTGCGGCTAAGTGGATTCCGAGCCGCAGAAGCAAGGCTCCCGAAGACCCCATACGGCCAAGTGGATTCGAGCCGCAGAGAGAAGGCTCTCGAAGATCCTATGCGACCAAGTAAAACCAAGCCGCAGAAGCAAGGCTCTCGAAGATCCCATGCGGCCAAGTGAAACCAAGCCGCAGAAGCAAGGTTCTCAAAGATCCCTTGCGGCTAAGCGGAGCCGAACCGCAGAAGAAAGGCTCCTAAAGCCACTATGCGGCCAAAACGATTCAGGCTCTACTTTTTTTTTTTTGGGGGGGGGGGGGGGGGGGGACACGTGGCAATTTGACCATGTCTCAACCACCCAGATTTGCTACAATAAAGAAATCTCAACAACCCCCACCAGCTGGCAGCCCAAGATCAAGTCTTCGTGTTAAGTTACAGACACGTGGCCACGTGGCCCTCTATACGGCCCAAAATCTGCTTTATGCATGAATAACTATAAATAGCAGGGTACCACACCCATGCTAAAGGTTGACAATCAAAGGCTGGCAAATTTCTTCAAGAGCAAAGACTACGTCTGATAGTCCAAGGAGTAAGACAGAGTTACTACACTTTCCCGAGCCTCCATCGTTACCCCCCCTCCCAGAATCAAAAATTAAACAATTGTACTTAGATTGTTTCCTAGGATTTCTTTCTAGGTTTTCTTTTGTAGAATCGAGTTTGCAATCAAGTTCAATTCATCTGTAATTTTTGTGCTTGATATTTAAAGGCAAACACGATGACGACTCTGCTAGGGACTTCCTTCTCCTCTGATGAGAAGTTTGTGACGCAATCCGACACGTCCAAGCTCGGCTCTACGTAGCAAATGCTTGTGGTTCATTTTGACCAACAAGCATTCGAAGAAATGCTCTCTGAAGGGAGCGCCAGCCCGTCACAGAAGCGAGCTAACCCGAAGAGAACCCGCAGGACGTCGAAGCACAATACTGTTGCCCCTCGCCAGGTTCTCGAAGAAGCTCCTTCTGCGGCCCAAGACGGTGATCAAAGCTCTCATGCAGCCTTGCTTCCGACCGCAGAGAACCCCACTGTTCCCAAATCCAGCAAAAGAAAACACTACGATGCTGAGCTTTAGGGGGTACAAGGGAAATCCATGCGGACGAAGAAGAGGACGCTTAAGGAAAATAGGCAGTCTTCCTATGCGGCAGCCAACTCTGGCCGCAGGCAGATGGCCCATGCGGCAACCAATCCTGGCCGCAGACAGGCTGCCCCATGCGGCCCTGTCAGAAGCTCTGTTTTCGACCGTCTCTCATGCAGACCTGACCCCATGCGGCCTATTGAAAATGGGGAATGTTCCAATCTGAACTCTTCTTACTATGGCCTTCGGGTGCTAAGTCGAAGAAGTCTAGGGCAGTACGGGCCCAACAAGTCCAGTCAACTGTCCAAGCTGCTAACCGTCAGCGGACACCGTTAACTGTTATGCGGGCTCCTGATGGAAAGTTGTACAGAACCACCCGCATCCAGCCCTCCGGGGCAAACGGACAGGGTAGGTCCCAAAAGTCTTCCTACAACAATCGAGAGCAAGTGCTTTTACTAGCCTCAGATCAGGGAACAAATATGATATTTATGCACCCGTGCGCTCAGGATACCCGAGCCCACAAAACGGATGCAAAGGTAGATCAATCTGCGCTCGACTTGCGAGAAGTACTCATCCACAAACGCAAGAAGAAAGAGGCAACCTTGGCATATGGTGAGCCCTCTATAGGACATCATTGTACCCAAGTTATCATCAACTACTGCTGCGATAAGTCGGCAGCACCTGAAGATTGGCAGTCCGTTTTCCAACGACTGCACCAGCTAGCACCTGTCCGACGACAACTCGAGAAATATGTGCAAATTTCAGGAGGCGAGGAATTTCCGTTCGCCTCCTGTAATTCAACTCGGAAGGTTCCTGCTGGCAAGGGAGGAAAGAAGACATGCTCCTCCAACCCGGCAATCTCAGGCAGCACTGCAAGAAAACTCTCATCTGGAGGATTGCCGCCGACAACCACATGGGGTGTTTACCTGGGCACCCGTTCTAGAAAGAAGCTTCCAACACCCGAGGGTGCATCCTCGACCTCCCTGGGGGGTAGATGAAGCTGGGGGTAGCAGTTCCCCCAATGTATGCGACAACCCGGTGTTCCAAGAGGATACACAGGGGGTAGCGATCCACTGGAATTATGCAACAGACCTCGACGTCCCCGAGGGTGACCGCCTTCGCCAAGACGATGCAGCTTCCTGCATAGGGGGTGGCACCCCTTCCGAATCCGAAGGGGAGGACATTCCGACGTTCCCCGACGATTTCTCTATATGAGGATACGACACGGAAAGCACATCCCCTACGGTCCCATCTGTCTCTCCCCACCTGTAAACAGTGTTTATGGCAGGAGATGATCATGAAGGACCTATGGATCGACAACGTCTAGAAGTACTTAAAGCCATGCTCCTATCCTTGGTCAAGTCAGTAGACGAAATCAAAGCTGTCTTGCCGACTCAACCAGCAAGGATGCCTGGACAAACAAGCTTGGAACCCGCAGTCAACGCGGACTCCAACACGACCGCTCCTCCTTTGGGTGACAATCCTCTAGGAGCGTCCGCTCCTTCAGCTATAGACGAAGCCAGGGAGGCAAGGAGGGAAGTCTAGGAGTTTCAAGCAATGTTCAATGCCCGAGACTCCTCCCGGGACCTCAGAATATGGCAGTCGTATCCCGTTGCGTGGAGAGATGTTCCTCTTCCGCCACGGTACAAACCGTTTCATATCGATTCATATGACAGGAAGACCTCTGCCAGCCGGTACATGATGTATTTTGATGTCACAACTGACCACTTGCCGTATAGCGACGCCATCCTCACACATTTATTTATCGGAGCATTAGAGGTAATCGCATTCGACTGGTACTGCAACCTTCTGGACAACTGCATCCTTTCTTTTGACGGCTTCAAGCACTTGTTCCTGGAAAGATTCTACGAAGTGGGGCATGATGTGATAATGTCGTCTCTCATGGACGTCGTTCAGGGAGAAAGGCAGCTAACGAGGAACTATATCGAGCGGTTTCGCCAAACCACGATGAGACTGCCCCAAGGCAATCCCGAAAGCTCCTTGATTGAAATCTGCCAGAAGAAGTTACTCCCGACAGTCAACCTCTGGATGGGCGAAGATCAGTTCAGGGATTGGACGACCTTCATCATAAGCGCTACCAATGCGGAGGCGAAGTTAAAGAAGTCTCGCCAGCTGGGATTATATCCCAGATGGAGAGGACAAAGGAAAACGTCCCGATACCACATCCAATAACAACAACAGTAGCGGCACCACCAATAACAGGGATACCAAAGGCAAACAGGCCATGGTCGCTGGTACGACCAAAAAGCCTGAACAAAATCAGGCAGAAGCTCAGTAGCCCAAGCTGAATTACTCATTTGAATATAGTCATGTCAAGCCTACCTTTGACATGCTCTTGCAAGGGGATATGATCCAACTCCCTCCCCCAAGGCGCGGGCCTCGAGCGGCGGAGATGGAGGACCCACAATATTGCCACTTCTACCGCTATGTCCATCATTCCACTCATGGCTGCTTCCAATTAACGCGGTACATCCAGAATCTTATCGACTCCAAAGCTCTGTCGCTCTATCGTGGCCGCGAACATGGTATAAGTTCAGTTCGGTGACTTCCCCCAACAAAAACATAAGACGGGGTAATACCTGTCCCCCAGACAACGATGGAGGTTACTAATCTTCCACATGTCCGGGACCAGACGACTGGCTTGGTGCCTCTCACCACGTCACGAGAAGAGGTCTTGTGGGTGCACCCAGACTTAGTGCCCGAAGTTACCCAGGCGGTGCCATCTTCAACTAGCAAAAAGAAAGACAGAAAGTCCAGATCCTGCCATACAATCTCAGCCGAAGTTGAGGAGACGACAGCCGTTGTTACCCGGTTTGGCGCACATGTCCAGCCCATCATGGGTAATTCAGTCGAGGATCCTCAGTCGACAACGCTACCTCCTACCAATGTTTCGGGGCCATCTCAGCCTCCACCGACGGACAGGTCCAAGCCGAAGGAAACCTGCTTCGACAGACCGCTCCGTAAAGATGTACCTCAGGGGCTGGAGAGACCTTACAACTTTGACATACTAGTACAACTGGATAATACGCCAGCAAAGTTGTCGTTATACGAGCTCCTAAGGCTCTCCAAGGATCTTCGTGTCGCATTAAGCGAAGTGCTCCAGAATGCTGACGCCTACTTAGCCCAGGTTAAGCCTACAGGGGAAGACTCGTCGGCAGATCTCCAGGGCAGCAACTGTACGGATGCAATGTCCAATATCGTATTCACTCCACAGGACATGTTATTCAAGACAAACTTACATGATCGCCCCTTATACTATACTGGATACATAGGCGACATCAAAGTGGATCAGATGCACATCGATCCTGGCTTATTAATAAGCATTATCCCGAAAAGCTTGCTTTAACTTCTCGGCATCCCTATGCACCGGCTGGCGGCGACCAACACTGCCATTAGCGGTTTCAACTCGGGAAGGAGCTATCCCCTGGGAAAGATCCGCTTGAAATATCAGATCGGCGATCTGAAGACGGAGGTTACCTGCTACGTCATAGACGCAGATACGCCCTATAATATCCTCTTGGAGCGTCCGTGGATACATGACTATATGATCGTGCCGTGCATACTCCACCAGTGCTTCAAGTTTGTCAGTAAGCACGGCTTCCTGAAGATGGAATTCGCCGACATCGATCCCTTCTAAGGGGTTGAGTCTTACTATTCTTCGGAGGCTTGTCTATTTGAAGAATCCAAGAAGCACATAACTGACGAACTGGAGGCCATAACATGGTTAGAGGAACCTTTAAAAATCTATCTCCAGGCCCATAAACTAGGCAAAGTCGCACCCCTTGTCGCAATTTTGCATAGAGAGGTGCCCGGTTCCCCCGCCCCAGCTGCGCATTTGGAACCAATGGTCATCAGACTCCCAAGGTCCAGCCAAGAGCCAAAGCCTGTTAGGGAGCCGATGGTGATCCGATTGCCAAGATCCAATCAAAGGCAATCGGAAGATGCAAAGTCCTCTGTCGAGCCGATGGTCATCCGCCTCCCCAAGACAAGCCGACAGCCAAGTATTGATCCGAGGCCCTCAGGCAAGCCGATGCCACAAGCAAAACCCTTGGTGGTCAAGATGCCCAAGACAACATCCCAACCTCCGGTCACGCAGGGGGTAGCTGAAGAGGAGGCACAACTCGCAAAGTATCTGGTTGCACCGGTGGATAGTCCCTCTCCTAATGATGTAATCCCTGTAGACAAAATTTCTTATTTCATCAATAAGAGGCTGCCATTGAACTATCCTGAGTGTAATAAGCGTAATCTGATGTATACTATGGAGCACGGCTTGGACATTGACCTGCACACACAGGTGACAACCGTCCATGCCGCAAACCGACTTACTCTGTAAAACCCCTCAAAACATTTTTTATTATTATTTTATTTGTTACTAAATTTTGTTATTTTTTTAAAATAAATGTTAGTATACTAATTATTAATTATTTATAAAGTTTGGATATATATGTATATATATATGAAAATGTTTGTGTGTGCATTGTATTAGGAACTCTAATTCATTTAGTTTATTTATTAGATTATATATATATATATATATATATATATATATATATATATATATATATATATATATATATATATATATATATAATATATATATATATATATAGTGTTACTTTTCATTTGGTATTATTATAAGATTATATATATATCTATACTTATATAGATATGGTGTTTCAATTCAGAGCAAACCCAAACCCATTTCATGTATCCCAACCCTAATCTTAGCTCAGCCCATGGGCCATCTACCCTCACCCTAACTTAGGTCCAAACCCATTAGGGTTTCCTAACTTGTGGATCTAATATATATGTATCATCCAACTACTCTCAACCCTAACCCTAACTTCACACAACTCCATCTCTTCCCATCCTCACCGCCACCCCTAGCTGATCCCGGTGACCCTTCCTTCCGCCTCCTCCCCCTCAACCGAGGCCTCGCCGTCGGACGACGAGAGCGCGGTGTTCCCCGCACGCCCGCGCGCTGCAGCCGGCCCGCGCCGCGCGATGCACCGGTCGCCCGCTGATCCCGGCGACCCTCCTCGTCGGCGTGACCCCCTCGTTGGCGAACCACCCCCTGTTAGCCCAATGATTATATCATGTTTTTGAATATGGTTAATCAATTAAGTTTAACATATTGATGTCACTAATATTCATGTAATCACTATCATGTTGCTACTTAAACTTAGCATTGTCCTTATGTTAGCATTGTCCTAAATGTTCTATATCATATTGCTATGCTTGTATCGTATTATTCTAACATGTTCTTATAGACATGCTATAAGCATGATCAAGCTTTGTCAAAATAGGACATATGTAATGAAGAATTATTGATGGGCCAAAGACGGCGTCATACAAGAAGCTTTCTCTGAACCGCCTAACGACCTATCCGGGGCCTCGCATCGGGGGTTCCGCTGCCCGGTCAGCGGACAGGGGTCGAGGGGGCAGCGCCCCCCGTCAGGGGTTCGGGGGCGAAGCTCCCGAAAGGTATTCAGATTTCCAGATTTGTTTATCTTTGGACGACCGCCGTCAAACTGGTTTTTGGGCTTTTTGAAAAGTCAAACAGTTAGGAATTAGTTTGGGCTTTTGTAAGTGGGCTTGTTTTCAAAATGAAAGGGTATTTTGAAAACGTTTCTTGGGTAGCCTATTTGCCAGTACGATGCAGTGTACATCGTATTCCTAGACTCAATAAATATGAAAAATACATTGATGAAATAGGAAAACCAAGAGCCCTTTGATGACACCTTTCTTCAAATATTTGAGCAGACTTGAAGACGCCTTTTTTCCTTTGACGGCGGTCGTCCAAAGATAAACAGATCTGGAAATCTGAATACCTTTCGGGGGCTTCGCCCCCGAACCCCTGACGGGGGGCGCTGCCCCCTCGACCCCTGTCCGCTGACCGGGCAGCGGAATCCCCGATGCGAGGCCCCGGATAGGTCGTTAGGCGGTTCAGAGAAAGCTTCTTGTATGACGCCGTCTTTGGCCCATCAATAATTCTTCATTACATATGTCCTGTTTTGACAAAGCTTGATCATGCTTATAGCATGTCTATAAGAACATGTTAGAATAATACGATACACGCATAGCAATATGATATGGAACATTTAGGACAATGCTAACATAAGGACAATGATAAGTTTAAGTAGCAACATGATAGTGATTACATGAATATTAGTGACATCAATATGTTAAACTTAATTGATTAGCCATATTCAAAAACATGATATAATCATTGGGCTAACAATCTCCCCCTTTTTGATTATGGCAAATCCTTTAAGTTTAATATATATACAATAGATGCATGTATCACTAATAAACACATAACACTAGAATATTGTGTGCTATCTTAAACTTATTTCTCCCCACTTAAACTTATTTCTCCCCCTTTGACATGATCAAAAAGAAGCTCCCCCGTAATTAGAGCTAAAATGAACTCAAGCATAAGTAAAGGAGGAAAGCAAAAATAATCATGATCAAGGATTAGGAGAACAGTGTAACGACAAGTTTAGAAAAATGCATAACTAAAGTAGAAAAACTTGTCAAAAATACAACATAGTTGGTTGAACTTTAACAAAGAACACTGAAATCAAGTAATACATATTTTACCAACTAGAAATCCAGAAATGAAATATGATTTGAATGTCATTTGACCAAAAAAATCTATCAATATAGTAGGAATCAATCCTTGGTCATAAATAAATCATGAGGAATAGAAATTCGCAGATCTAGTATATATAAAAATTCAAAAATATAATGAGACTTTTAGCAATGATCACAAAAAAAAATATGATTCATAATTTGCCCATACAAATTAGTGAATCAATTCCATAAAGAGTACAATCATCGAAAAGAAATCAAAATAAGTATACTAGAATCTATGCAAAAATCTATACTAAAGTTCATGCATTTGAATTCAATTACCTTAGCATAAAATATATCCATCAGATATACATGAAGGTAATGAAGACAAAATACTTGAGAAGGAAAAATCCAGTCGACTTGAATGCTCCCCCGCAAAGTATGATCAGTCTAAATATAGATAATCATGAACTTTAAGATAAAATCTCAATAAGAAATGCCAAATCAGTTTAAACTCAAAAGGATAATTAAATATATATTTGGCAAGATAACTTTTAAAAATTCGAATGAGAGAATTAAAAATAAATGATAATAATCATATATTCTCTCATCTAATACAAATCCAAATATCATGACAAACTCAACATAATATTTAAAATAAGAATATATGTCCATGATGAACTAGGTATACCACATATTAAGGGCATAACTTAATTGAAACAATTGATTTGCTCCCCCTTAAAATATGCGTATATAGTTCAAGGAATAATTTATATGCATAAAATAGATAAATAATCACAAGATCTAAGGGATATCCAAGATATGCATCTTTTCTTTCCTTTGATCAAATGCATATAAAATTCCAAACTCAAAACAAAAATCATCTTTAGGCAAGAAAAAGAAATATCCAATAAATAAACGTTTAAAGATGAAGAAAATATGTCTTCAATAAAAAAAATAACACAAATCATTTCATGTAAGTAAAAGATTTTTGAAAGCTGTTTTTAATAATAACACTTTAGTACCGGACAGATTCAATAAATCAAAAAGAAATCAAAAAGGCTTTTCAAAAATGTGAATTTATTACGAAAAAACTGTCTTAGTAAATGTTCGAATGCGTCTATTTAGTCCTTAAACTGAAAGCTGGCGATTCGAATCACAAAAACAATTTCCATAATAGAATCCATAAATCATAAATAAATCCATTTGAACAAATAAACATAACTTGATAAATGTCCAAAGAAAAGTGTATTCTAGATATATGGCATGTCAAGGGGATAATTGATTTGAAATAATTAACTGCTCCACCTTTACATGGCTATATCCAAAAAATATAATATTGACAAAATTTTAAAATAAAATTCAGAGACATATTTTCAAAAGTGAAAACTAATATAAGGTCTCCTTATCAAAGTTCATTTCTTCCCTTTTAAGGCCTTAGCACGGTGTTCACTGACAACCGTAGGGTTAAAGAAAAGAAACGCTTTGAGAGAGAGATTCAATTTGCATGACTTCTCCCCGCAAAGAATTACTGTTATAGACAGTAAGTAACTTGAATAAGAAGATAATAATATAAAGCTCAAAATCATTAATATTACGAATATTACACAAGCTAAAGATGAAATCACAATACCATAATATTCAATGATTAGTCACGAATACGAAAAACAATCATCTTTAGACAAAAGAAGAAATATCCATTAAATGAATATTTAAAAATAAAAAGATATTTCAAATTAGCATGATGAATAATCGTATAAGTCAAAAGATGACATAAATTGATCTATGCTATAGAATCTCACAATCGACAAGATAGATCAACATATGCTACCTTTTGTGAAAATAAATTATTAAATAATATTATTCATCAAATCTAAAATTCAAAATCCATCAGATAATAATTGCAATTAGATCTCAATAAATCTTTAGTTTATAAAGCATTGGTCAATCTTGGGTTAGCTGCAGAGGTACTGTCCCAGCTAACGGAGGTTCACCGGGGAACACTTAAGTACCGCTTCGTTTCGACCGTAGTCGTGGTGACAGACAGACCTTTTGTAGGCTTGTACCCAAAAATAAATCTCTTCTTTAATAACCGAGGATTTAAAAAGAATTAGTGCAATATGAAATAAATTATATTCTATGGACTTAAAAATCTTAGAACATTGTAGCATACTGTATAAGATGTATTAATTACATTTATCCATATGTGCTACAAAATCATTGGGTAACAATAAAATATAAAACATTTGTAAATCAAAATGTAAGACCTAGATACATTGATGTATTCTGGAACCTAGGGGACTGGGTTCAGTACCTTAGATCCAGAACTAGACGATAGTTGCAAGTACATCATAATAAATCTTAAGTCTATATGGTATTGATCACTTCGGGTTAGCTGTAGGGGCCGGTTCCCAGCTAGCGGTAATCCGAAGACTAGTGCACCGTGTCGCTTCAGGCTATTTACACCTGTATGACAGAAGGACCCTTTCGGCTTGTTCCCAAAAAGATTTCTACTCTTAAGAACTTATATTCAAAAGAATATATGCAGTATCATCAAACATCGTTGAAATCTAGAATCCCTAAAAGTAAATACCCAAGGAATGGTTTAAAAATATCATGTATACAAAATGTCAACCAAAAAGCCAAGAAAAACATACACCATTAAAAGAGGCTTTGAGGAAGAAGTTTATAAAAATAAGAACATAAATAATTGTTCAAAGTAATCAATAGCTAAAGTATGAGATAAGCACAAGTTTGAAACTACTTTTCAAAATAATATAATATAGAACTTGAACTTAACTCATATATCCCCATAAAGATATTTATCAAAAATATAAGAAACATGAGCAATATATAAATGAAAATGAATTATTCATGTATCCTTAATAAGCATAATAAAATGTCACAAGATTAAAAATATGCATAAATAGACTTTTTCAGACAAAGATGTAATTGATTCATAAGAAGTTAATCAAAATAAAATATAAGAATCAATAGTAAAGTATATTATGCAAGCACAAGGTTAACATAAAAATATATGTATATACTTTTCAAGTAAATAGCAGACTTGTGCTAAACATACATACTCACAAAATACTGATCAAAGTAAATATAACATGTTAAAGACAAATCGATAAGAAGTGACCATTAAAAAAAAATATTAAATACAGAGAGTCAAAAACATATTCACCAAAACAAAATTAAGCTCCTATGCATGCTTCAAGAACAATAAATAGCATACATAGACAAATGTGTCACACTAATAGAAAATAATAATAAAAAAACTATATAGTGTGAGCTGATCATTTAAGCTAGACAATAGTCATGCTAAGATTATATCTCACATTGATTCAAATAATAAACAATTTAAAAGATATCAATGAAAGCTAATAGCAAGACATCAAAAAGAACATGCTAGATATTAGAAACTATTTAGTAAGCATGTTACCGAAGTGGTTCTAGTGACCACACTTCTGTTGGTGCAATTGCATGGAAGATGACCTTTGTAGCTTTGCAATCACCAACATGTTCTATGGTTCTATTTGATATGAGAAGCTTCACCTGCAATAGTAGGTGAAGACTTTGGTATCCAATACTTGGATCCACATTTGTTAGCTTTGGGAACCCATTTGCACAAGTTCATATCAACTAGTTTTCTAATCTGACAATGATTAGAAACATGTCCATTCATACCACAATAATGACAGAAAGAATTAACATTAGTACTATGTGCAGCAGTATGAGAACGTGCAGTAGTGTGATATGATGTGCGTGGATACTTGTAAGAGAAAGCATGGTTGTGTGAAGCTTTAGCTTTGCTTGCTTCCTTTCTAAAAGATCTGACGTGTGTGACTTTTGATGTGCTAAGTGTCTTGTGTTAGACTGAGTCGTAGGTTGTACTACCTGCTTTTCCAGTCTAATCTCTAACTTTTTAGAGTTAGCACAGATCTCATCATACTTAGCAGAAAGAGCATCAATTCTACATGAAGCAATAGAATACTTCTTCTTTTCTGATTCTAATTCCTCCTTAAGTTTAGCATTTTCTTGAGTGCTTTTCTCAATGCATTCAAGCGTCTCATGCAATCTAAACTCAAGTGTGGATATCTCAATAGAATTATCAGAAGTAGAAGTATCTCTAGCATCATTCAATAAGCAAGTAAGCTTTTTAATCTCACGCTTATAGGATAGAATATCCTTTCTAGCTTGCTTATATTTATCTAATACTTTCTTGTGTTCTTCTAACAGATCACTGAAAGCATCAGATAAATTATCATAAGAAAATTCACTCTCTTCAGAAAAAGAATTATTTTGTACCTCGTTAGATAATGCCATTGTGCATAAATTTGTAGCTTGATGAGGTCTCCCTTCTTCTTCTTCTTCATCTTCTTGTTCTTCTTCTTCTTCAGAATCGCTTGCTTCGCTTTCACACCATATGCCCGATGATCTTCCTTCATTTGATTGTTCGTAGTGACTCTCCTTTCTTGTAGTAGTACAATCTTCTTGGAATTGTCACATACAAGCTCTTCTTCGTATAAGGGATTATGCTGTACCTTAAATTCCAATTTCGTCATGTACATATTTGCATCATTATGAAGACTATCCTTCTCTCTAGAGTTGCTAGCTTTGCTTTCATACCTGCACTCATAAGTAGCTTCAAGAACTTTCCAAATTTTATGAGATGTTGTGCAAGTAGAAATAAGATTGAATACATTTGTGTCTACATCACAATAAAACATATGCATAGCTTTTGCATCAAGGCTAGCTAACTTCTTCTCTTCATCCGTGTAACTATAATAAGGCTTATTGATTATAGAGGATGTAAGAATAGAAGTGATAGTAGGCTTTTTGTAGCCGGTGACAACAATTGACCATAAGTCAAAATCTAGAGACTTCAAGTAGAAGCTCATCCGTGTTTTCCAGTAGCTATAGTTTGTTCCATCAAATAGTGGGAGTCTATTTGAGGATTGCTCTTCAGTTGTGAAGTACATACTTGCCATATGTGATACTGTGATCTATGTAACAGCTATAATAAATAAGAATATAATAGCAATGTTACCTCGCTTTACCTGTATAACCCGCTCTGATAATGAGGATTTGCTCCAAGGATGTTAAGCCAAAATAATAGAGTCCTTGCTAGGATACCAATTGAAGGAGCAATTGGTATAAGCAATAATATCTCTATAAGGAGCACCTTCAATAATATCTCTGGAAGGAGCACCTGCTCTGATACCAATTGTAGGAGCAATTGGGATCAGAATATAATACCTCTCGATGCAGCGCTGGCTCTCAAGTTGCAGTACTGGCTCTGATACCAATTGTAGGACCGATTGTAGGAACGAGTTGTAAAGCGCAATACTCTAGAGGGGGGGTGAATAGAGTAGGCAGCGGAATTTAACTATTTAAAAATGTTAGTAACAAGATCACAGATAATATATCACAGATATGTAAATGAAAAGTAGAGAGTAGAGAGCAAACGCAAACACAAGGATGTATACTGGTTTTCCTCTGTTGAGGACTAGTCCAGTCGGTAGAACTCTTTCTACCAGTTGAATCCACTATGGAAAATCACCACAAGTTTTCATCCGAAGTTCTTGTAACTTCTACAACGCGAGCTTTGATCCGAAGTACTCGACCAACTTCAATTGTGAAGTGTGTACCTTCAATCAAGCCTCCGATTAAAACCACTCTGAAACTTCTAGACCGTACCGCACTGGCAAATCGACTAGAGGATTGTAACTGGCTTGGGATTTGAAAATGAATAGCTAAGAACACTTTGGAAGAAGTAGTAGGCTTATAGAGAAGAGATATGAAAGTGAATGAGTGTGTTGAAATGATCGAAATCCTTCTCTATTTATAGTTTTTCCAAAGGTAGAATTCTGACAGAATTCGGACAGAATTCGGACAGAACTCTATGAGAAAATCTCGTTGGGATCCGTAACTGCAGGAAGACCAAGTTCAAAAAGCAACGTTCACTAACCGAACTCTGGCCGAATTCTGGCCGAACTCTGGCCTGCGGCGTGGCCAGGTAACCCCGACCCCCCCCCCCCCCCCCGTGCCGCTGTCACGTGGGAAAAACCCCCCATGCATGCTTTAAATCTAGTTTTAGGGATTAAAATCTGATTATTCAGTTTATTATAATGATTGTATTTGTGTATAAATTGATGATTAATTAGATCTAATCGTAGGAAATCATTGGTAATTAAGTAGAGGTTCTGCCCTAATTTTTGTGAGAATTAATATTAATTATTGGCATTTATTTTTAATTAATTATGAGTTCTCGATGCTAGTAATTATATAATTGTGTTTACTGTTTTAATCTTTAAGTGATACTTTTATTACGAATTAAATAAAACTTTGTACATGAAAAAGTTTGTAAAATTAATATAGTATTTTAAAATAATTTTTCCAGAATTTATAGAATTTAATTTATAATTATTTTATGTGAAAAACAGTGAATTTAAATTGTTTAATTAGTTCTGTTTGATTCAAATTATTTAATTAGTAAATAATTAAATAATATAATTTATATGGAAAATATAGATTTAAATATAAAGTATATTATGGAAATTTCTCCAATATTTTATTGGTTTTTAAAATATTTTATTTAGATTTATCTTGTGAGTTTTGTATTAATCAAATCAATTATTAAATACTGTTTTCAATTTATATTATTTATTTGGTTAGAAATTAAATAATATTTATTGAATAGAAAATGTTTGTAAAAATATACTCTTCTGTATAAAAATAATTCCAATATTTATTTATAGTTATTTATAATTATTTCGATTTAGTTGGGTAATTTCTAGATTTATTAAATAAGTTATATATATTATATAATTAATTGTTATTAATTATATAAATATTGTAATTTTGTGAAGTGATAAGATTCTGTTACAAATGTGTAAATATGATATTTAGGAATTTATTTTATGTATTTTATATATATTTACAAAATTTTTAAGATTTAAAAGTAATTTTGAGAATCATGTTTAGGATTATGTATTAAATTGTGTAATAGTTATTTATTAATTTAAATAATTATTAATTATGTGTTACTATTGTGAATTTAGCTTTAATGATCAATTTAAGGTTGGTGGTGATTTATTTGGATTTATTTAGAATTATTAAGTACTTATTGTTATTATTCAACTAGTTATTTAATAAATAGTTTAATGGTAATAATTCATTTTCTGTAAAATATATATATAATATATATTTATTATTCTGATATTATTTAGTTTATTAATAAAATAGACTAAAAATGATTTTTAAGGATTTTTACTATTTTTGTTAGTATTATTAGGAATTGGGTGTACATATGTGTATTAAATTGGTTGGTTAATTAATTATAATTAATTAAGCAATTAATGATTAAATATTTGGTTGTGTATAAATTTCAGAATATAAATGGTATGATAATAAGTATGGTTTACATACTTATTATTGTATAATTATTATTCATAATTATTGATACTAGTTAGCTAGTAGTAATAGATTAATTTAAATTAAAGATTACTTAGCAATTAAATGAATTGTTTAATTTGTTTAATTAGTAATTAATTAGAGATAAATCTTGTTTAGGATTATTTGCTTCTCGGGACTCGGACTCTACTTTGGACCCGGATACTCAGTTTCTGGACACAGGCAAGTACACCTTGCTTGACATTTACTATGCAGTATTTACATTTGACCAGTTATTACTATTGTGTGCATTCGTCTCCATTGATGACTACCTTGTATAGAGTTAGTATAAACTTGACACTGACTCAGACACGTATCACATATGAGTGAGTTGAGTGCAGAGGTTCTGTGTTGACTGGCCCTTAACATATGATCTTGAGTCTGTTAGCAGTTTGGTTTAGTTGTACTATATTTACTATGACGTCTTGCATATTGTTTGTACCGCATATACGGTACGAGTACATTGGGTGGGGAGAGTCTACTAGTGGTGTATGAGAATTTCTGTTTCCAATGTACGCTGGATGCTCGTAGCCCATCGTTTCTCAAACCGTAGAACGCTTGGTGGCAGTTTCTTCTTCTTCTCCCCCTCTCATGTGCCACTAGAGATGTCTCGAGTGCATTTACACATAGATGGTTAGAACACCTTTATTGTTTACCTTGTATTTCCTGTCCTTGTTTGGTTAGGAAAATACTTGGTTGCATACTTTATAGTTACTTTTACATTACTGCTCAGTATTATCATGCATGTCGATTTTTTGTGTATTTTTTATGTCCCTCTGAGGACCTGGTATCTTTTCCAGAGCTTGACGAGCATTTATTTCCGGCTGATTACGGAGTAGAGGGACTTGTTGACGACGACTTTGAGGTGGAGCCGCAGCCTTGATCCTCTGGAGGCTAGCTACATCTTCAGACGTGGGTTTCATGTCCAGTATTCCGTTTATTTCTATTTATTACTCCATTTCATTCCAGTTGTACTCATTTACTTATTTAGTGGACTATTCTCCTCTAGTCATAGTTGACATTTGGACTCTGTGGCACAGATGAATTTCTATTCAGTTATCTCTTACCTTATTTCATGGATGAGACTAGTTTACCTGCCTGTGATGTTACTTTATTAGTTACACTTCAGCGTACTACAATCAGATCATAGTCCATTAAATATGGTTTAGCTATGCTTGATTGTACAGCTGGCATGCCACGTGTTTCCGATCCGATTATTTGGAACTGGGGCGTGACATACTCCCATTAGAGGTGCCTACTTCCTAGTCCCAGGCAGAAGAAAAGGGATCACACAATCATCTTCGGCCGAAAAGAAGGTCCCAACCTTTCATTCTAGGAGAGTTCGATCTCAAACCCGACTCTGGAAGATTGCTGCTCTACCTATATAGTTCCCGAGCTAAGTACTTCATGCAAAAGAAAGGGTGCGACATGGATGTTGGCCCATTGGCCATGGTCAAATCCGATTTTAATAATTGATCAAACTCTGTCTCGATATAATTACAAGTCAACTCAGATGTTTACCTACGACATTTTGGACACTGCTCAACAATGGATATAAAAAATGTTCAAGATTGAAGTCGTTTGCCATTCAGAATGTACTTCCTGTTAAGCAATGTAATTTTTTATTTTATTGAGTCTAGGAATACATTGTACACCGAGTCGTACTGGAAAATAGGCTATCCGAAAACGTTTTTCAAAACCATCATATTCTTTACAAATGACCTACGTTTTTGAAAAATATTCTTTTTACAAAACGCTTCTGAAGGATTGTTCAAAAAGCCAAAAATTTATTTTCTCCAAAAATGAACTGGCAGAACCCTAGGAGAACTCGGACCGAGTTCGGCCAGAGTTCGGCCAGAGTTCGGCCATTTGGAACGTTAGTGAATGTTGGGTTTTTGAACTTGGTCATCCTTCAGTTACGGTTTGTTACAAAGAGTTCTGTCCGAATTTTGTCTGAATTCTGTCAGAGTTCTGTCTTTGGAAAAGCTATAAATAGAGAAGCATTTCGATCATTTCAAAACACCAATTCACTTTCAATCTCTTCTCTTCTTAAGCTTACATTCTTCCAAAGAGTTTTTAAAAATTTTTATTTTCAAATCCCAAGCCACTTACAATCCTCTAGTCGATTTGCCAGTGCGGTGCGGTCTAGAAGTTTCAAGAGCGATTGTAATCAGAGGCTTGATAGAAGATTCAACTCTTCACAATTGAAGTTGGACGAGTTCTTTGTATCAGAGCTCGCGTCTGTAGAAGTTGCAAGGACTTCGTATGAAAACTTGCGGGATTTTCCAATAGTGGATTCAACTGGAAGCTAGAGTT
The DNA here is from genome assembly GCA_029216955.1 of Iris pallida. Lineage (NCBI taxonomy): Eukaryota > Viridiplantae > Streptophyta > Magnoliopsida > Asparagales > Iridaceae > Iris > Iris pallida. Next base: position 4,643,327 of record JANAVB010011396.1, on the reverse strand, counting down.
CTTCCGACTGGACTAGTCTTCATAAGAGGAAAACCAGTATAAATCTCGGTGTTTGCCTTTGCCTTCTGATCACTTTTAAATTCTGTCATTTACTTCTGTGATTATTATTTTATCTGTGATATAACTGCTAACAAGTTTTTAATTAGCAATATTCCGCTGCCTACTCTATTCACCCCCCCTCTAGAGTATTCTGCTTTACGATTTCGTTCCTACAATTGGTATTAGAGCATGTTATACAGGTAAAGCAAGGTAAAACAGCAGTTATATTCAATTTTATATAGATCACAGCTTTACACATGGCAACTGTGAAATTTACAAGTGAAGGCCAAGCCACAAACAGACCTCCACTGTTTGACGACACAAACTACACTTATTGGAAAACACGTATGAGTTTCTTTCTGAAATCTTTTGATTTTGACTTATGGTCTGTAGTTATTGATGACTATAAAAAGCCACCTCGTATTAATGTTGATGGTGTTTTGGTTGAAAAATCCCATGACAAATATACAGAGGAAGAAAAGAAAAAGGCCAGTCTTGACGCACGTGCTATTGACGCTTTATTTTGTGCTTTAGACAGAACTGAATTTAACAGGGTATCTATCTGCACAACTGCAAATGAAGTGTTAAAATTTTTTGAAGTCACGCATGAGGGCCCAACTCAAGTCAAAGAATCAAAGGTCAGCAGACTTACTCAAGAGTATGAGGCGTTCAAAATGAAGCCCAACGAAACAGTTACTCAGATGTTCGAGAGATTCTTGGATATTGTAAATCCTTTGTCTTCCCTAGGCAAAGATTACAGTAACCATAAAAAGATTCGCAAACTCCTGCGAGCACTTACAAAGAACTGGATTCCGAAGGCTACTGCAATCATTGAAGGAAACGATCTCACTACCATGACACTTGAAGTACTCATGGGTAAGCTACTCACTCATGAACTAGAGCTACAAGATTTTGAAGAGCCTGCACCAAAGGAGAAGACGATCGCTTTCAAGGGTCAGCACAGAAGATCTGCTGAAGATGATTCAGACAATAGTGAATCTGATGCTGAAGATCAAGCACTCCTTGCAAGAAAATTCAAAAGTTTCTTGAGATATAAGAAGAAAACAAAAGAGAACAATGGCGGCAACAGCTGGTATCAAGATAACGCTGTCTGCTACGGCTGCAAGAAGAAAGGACACATGAAGAAGGACTGTCCTACAAACTCATCAACAAGCAAGAAGAGCAACAGATACGAGAAAGGGAACCTGAAGAGATTAACATCTCGGAAGTATGCCAACACCAGCATATGGCATAAAAGTGAAGCCAACGACTCAGAAGATGAACAATCAGAAGACGCTGCAAATGTATGCTTTATGGCATCCGATCAGGTACTCTCTGAACCTATAGTTGATACATATGATGACTTCACCTTTGAGCAATTAGGAGAAGCTTTCAGTGAACTATTAAGTGATTACAGGAAACTGCGTAGCAAATATCAAAACTCTAAGAAGGTACTCAAAGAGTACAAAGGTGAAATAGGAAGACTTACCGACCTACTATCTGAGGTTAAAGATAATGTTAGTGAGTCTGGTGAGCTTTCTTCTATTAAGCTCTTATTACACGAGACTACCAAGTCATCCGAAGAAAAAGACAAGGTTATTGACCAACTGAAAGAAGAACTTTCTAAAGAGAAGAAAAGTCTTCAAAGTGCACTAGTCAGAATGGAAGCACTCACTTCTGACTATACTAAGTTATATGACACTTCCAAAAGATTGGAAATTAGGTTAGAAAAATAGCCTGAGACTGCTGCTTCCTACCCTAACACGTGTCACTTACCGAAAAATTGGAACATTTCCAAACCTAACACTGTCAGACCTAACCCTATCAAACCTTTGCCTGAAAAGGTTATGCCCAAACAGGATAATAGGTATGCTTTCTTCTATACTAGAAAACCTAAACCTACCAACCATGCACACCACTCAGCTTTCAACACTCAACATGCTAAATGTCATTATTGTGGCCTCATTGGTCATATATCTTCTGCATGTAGAATCAGAAAGTTAGTAGATTTAAATATTTATGCATGGATCCCAAAAACTAACCAGTCAGGACCCTACAAGAAATGGGTACCAAGAGTTTCATCTGTAAATTATTTTGTAGGTGGGACGTCCTTCACATGCTAGGAGAAAATGGATCCTCGACAGCGGTTGCTCACGGCACATGACCGGTGATGCTTCATTATTCGCAACACTGTCGAAGAGGAATAAAGAAGGATACGTCTCCTTCGGCAATAATTTAAAAGGGTATATTATCGGTATTGGTGATATTGGTAAAGCTCCCTATCCAGTGATTAAAGATGTTTGTCTTGTTACTGAGTTAAAACATAATCTGCTCAGCATAAGCCATTTAGCTGATCACGGTTGTAACACCCACTTTTCTAAAATGAGGGTAATTTTGAACTTTTGTAAAATTTTATTATTTAATAATAGGATTTATGATTTATGAGAATTTTTTTAATTAATTTAATACTATTTAAAATTGGTGAATTATAATTTTGATGTGTTAGCTAGTGAACTTTAGAACTGTTGAGCCTAGAGACTAACCATGACCATGGGGACCTAACCATGTGATTAGAATGACTATTTACAACTTTTTAGGCTAAGGGTATTTTGGTCATTTTGTGACTTTTGAATTATTTAGGATTTTGATTAATTGATAAATTTTATATTATTTTAATAATATTTAAATTGATGTATTATGATTTTGGTCATTTTTTATATTTTAATATTTTGGGAAAATTTTATATTTTGAATATTGTTTTTATTGGATTTGTTTAGTCGGGTTTGAGTTTCGTCTCGTTCCGACTTGTATTGTGATCCGGGTAGCTTAAACTCTAGATGGGACCCAATATTAAGTTAAGCATGGCTCACAAGACCCAACATTAAGTTAGTTAATTAAACTAATTTTTATCATGTTAGAATGGTTAAGTTAGAGACTCAAAACTAGATTATTTTGACCCCAAACTTGAACCTAGTCTAGACTTAACCATATGAGACTAGAGAGGAACAATTAGGACATTTTTCATTAGCCCTAATGGACTCTTTATGGCAGCCACCTTTAGGAGAGAATGATTCATTTCATTCATTACAATCTTGCCTCTTTTATTTTCCTTTTGTTCTTCCCCAATTTTAGAGAGCTTTCCCATTGATTTGATCTCCAAATCAAATCATTCCTTCACCAAACCTTCCCTCAATCATTCCCATTCTCCAAAGGAAGGGTGCTACCAAGGATTGGAAGAGGAGTGCAAGGAGGAGTGTCCACTTTGAGGGATCTTCGTATTGGAGCCATGTCCTAAAGGATTTCATTGGGATTCCACTCCCAATAGGTAAAATCCATCCTCTAAATCGATTTCATTTGCATATAAATTAGTTTTGAATCCGTAGGATCCATCCTCATGCATGTGTCCCATTTAGATTCAAATTTGAGGCCATTTGGAGCTCTCTTGAGGATTTTAGATATGTGTCTTGTGTCCTACTTGATAGATCCCAAATTAGGATATTCCATGTGTATGTATGTATGATAATAGTTTAAATAGATATTTAAATTCAGTTTTATAATGGTTAGAGAGAGGATTGATCTTAGTTAGGATGGTTAGAATGAGTTTTATTTGGATACCTATGTTTGTATCCAAGTATCTTGGCCTATATGTGTTCTTTTGTCAAATTCGTCATAATATTCATCAACGTTTTTATTAACCAAAGCAACTTAGAAATGTCATAACTTTTAGCTTAGAACTCCGATTTATCTCCCTTTTTTTTAAAAGAATCGTATCGAAGTTAGCTTTCCAAATATATATATTTTAATAAGCCAAATTCTTTCTGTAATTTTCTGTAGAATTATTTGAGTGTCAGCTGTACGAAAGACGAACGTGTTTCGGTATTTTCGCAATTCCGGGAGCTTATGGACACGAAAATGCGATCCGTTTAAAGTTTCGGAAAGCTAACACAAATGGCTACAACATATTTTAATCCTAGAATTTAGTGAATGCCCAATTGGTACAGTATTGGTTTTAAGTAGAAGAGTGACTATACGATATATGTATTTTGTGTATCCTATGAGCCTATGTAGTATGGATATTAAATGAATATAGAGTATGTAATGCATGATATGTTAGATGAATGAAATGATATATATGATATATATGTTCTCTTTACATTAATGTATATATATGGTTGAATGCAAGCATGTAGGAATGCAATTAATATAATGTAAATAAGCAATGCATGAGTGAAAGAATGATATACAATGTATGCATAAAAGTATATAATGAATGCTAGATATGAATGCAAGATATATATGTCATGATAGATATAAATGCATAATGTATAAATATTGTAATACAATATATAATGATAACATGTATGGTAATATAGAGTATATGATGCAAGCATGAATGAATAGAGGAAATACATGTATATAGATAATATAAAATGTAATATATGAATGCAAGCATGCAAGATAATGTATTGTATCCATATATGATGTATTCAACTTAAAGATAATGTAATATATGAAAGGAATGAATGATAATATATAACATGATATGTAAGGTAATACAATGTATGAAATATATGATGTGTGCATGTTTGTATGTCTCTATGTTAATGTATGAAATGATATGAATATACAATGTATGTATATGTATAAAACATGTAGGTAATGCATAGATGCATGAATGAAATGAATGTTTGCAATATGTTAATATAAATACAAGTATCTAATATGCATGAATGTAAGTATAATATAATACAAGTATACATGTATGTATCATGTAAATGTAATATACATGATATGTATGTATGCATGTATACAAGGTAAGTATGTATGTATGTATGTATGTATTTCTATAAACTGAGTTAACCTATAACCTTTTGGTGTGCTGTCGTATGCACCCAAAAATAAAACCTTACTCTTAAAATTATATGTAGTAGAGAGAGTAAGGATCGATCCCACGGAGAGTAATTAGTATAAATTTTATGCTACGTGAACAAGGATTGGGGGAGAGAGTTTTGAAAAGAAAATTTAAGAAGAGATAAAGCAATTAAAGTATTAAAATCAATCAAGGAACAAATATTGATCTCAGTGAACATTCACCATTGAAAATCATAAAATTGATCATTGATGCAAGCATAAATTAAATCATACTTTGAACATTTACCGTTGGAAGTATCTTCCTATCTCTCTTAGGCTTAGTTAATCAGATACAAGCGACCTAATTAACTTTACTTACTAAATAATCTAAGACAAGCGCTATAGATTCAATCTAGCAAGTTCTTAAAGAACAAAGAGATCGATAAAGCAAAATAATACAAGCACAAGCGGTTGCATTTAATTTTGTCAAATGTTTTTCTCCTAAGATCTAACAAAACAAAGCAGTTTTATTAAAGCTTGGTTGCTTCACAAATTAGAAACATCAAACTATTACGGATTTGATATCTAATTTAGTGGTAGATCGAAATGAATAATAAACTAGTAGGCCTCCTAGTAATTAAACAAAACAATCATAAAAGTTGGCACAGAAAAACATTCAATATTCAAAGTATAACTCAAATATATAAAGCAATTTAGATCTCACAAGTTTACTGATTCCAAGGCTTCCGTACACTTCGACCAACAAGACTTCTAGCCGCACATGTTCTTCAAAACTTGAAAAGAAAAGTTGGAGAAAGAGAAGAAGAGTTGTGTTGTGTGTTTCTTCTCATAATTTCTACCCCCTTTTATACACCATAAATTTGTTGTGTCAAGGCCACAATATCTCCCCACATATCCTCTAAAAGTTACAACTTATCAAACCAAATAGAATAAGTCCTAGAATAAGTAGGAACATGGTTATTTTGGTTCCTATTTTTGTTCACAACATCTTTGACCCAACTTCAAGTCTGTTTTCGTCCATGATGCAGCCAGAATCTCGAAAATCATAAAATATGAAAGTTGTAGCCCTCTGTCTTAGCTTTCCGAATCATTTTGAAGGACCTCAATTGCTATTCGGATGAGGAAGTTATGCTCATTTTGGTGAAAGGTGGCAAAACTGTCCAGAATTACATTTTAGCTCCATTTTGCACATAGTGTCTCCAATTGCATCCTAAAGCAAAATATAAATATAATCAGTACCTTTAGTCATAAAATGAGCATAAAATGGTGAACACTAAGGGATAAAAATATAACATTTTACGTTCTCATCAAATACCCCCATACTTAATTTTGTTCGTCCTCGGACAAAACTCTTATTTATTTATTTTCAAAAAATCAAGGTTGTAATGTCATAAATAAAGAATAACCATGCTCTTCAAAACTCATAACATATCATGAAAATGTATTCTTAAACAACTTCTAATTACTTAGTAAGTAATTTTATTTGAAGATAGAGTAAACTAAATTGGTAGACCTTCACGGGAATAAACACTCAACTCTCGTATATTTGAAGGATATGTGTTTCGCTCAAATTCATTCCAATAGAAATGATCTACCATAAGCTTGCATATCTTCTCATTCTCCACCACTTGGATCACATGCATAACATAAATCATAAGGACTTTTCATGGGTTGTAATGGGGCTTAGGATTAAGGTAGGATATATTTGGGAGTGTAGCTAAAAAACCATCAAAACTAGTGGAGCAAAAATGATGTAACTCTAGCTCGAATATATAAAACATGTAAAACCAATCACTCCATTGAGCAGCTTCAAATTAACCTTAAAGCATTCAACATACCCTTTTATTGGAATTGGAGGAAGAATTATGAAAATGAATATCAAAAGAAAATTTCTCCATCACTTTTTTTTTCATTACTTCTTTCTTTCTTTCGTTCTTTTTCTCATCATTTTTTTTCATTTTCTCCTCTTCTTTTTTTTTTCTTTTTCTTTTTTTTTTTCATTTTTTTTTCATGATGGAACTTAAGAATTTGAGAATAAAAATATATAGCTAAACTAGAAATTCAAATACCCCCACATTTATTTTTATACACCCATACATATCATAATGCTCCACTAGTTTTCTGGCCTGGGTAAGGATTTTTTTTTTCAGGTTAAAGCTTGTAATATGGGTTCACAAAAATAAAAGCAATAAGGCTCAAAGGGGTTCAACCAAAGGAAAAATAATTTCAGGGTAGGCTATTTGGCTTAAGTAGCGTAAAAAAAATAGCCTTAATCATGTTCATGTATGCATGTGTCGATGTGACCTTGAAGAGAATCTAAGCAAGTTCTAGAGAAACAAATCTATGGAAGAATATCTCTCATCAAAGAAAATAGTGAGACTGAAGTGTCAGTCTAAAGGCTCAAAATCTCACCGGCTTTTGTCTACCAAATTTAGTCACAACCATCCTCAAGAAAAATAACTATACTAATTAATTCTAAGTTGAAAAGAGTATTTATTCAATCATGTTATGAATTTTTTAAACTTAGATAAATCTTCCTCATGACATACACAACCAAAAATTATTGAAAAACAAAACCTTTATTTTTTTATTTTTTTTTGAAAAAAAAAATAATAAAATAAAACTTTATTGAAAACCACAAAAACATAAAAAAAAACTGAAACTGCTTAAAGTAATTAAATCCCCTCCCCCACATTTAAACCGACATTGTCCCAATGTAAGGCTAAATGCAAAGAAAAGACAAAAATAAACAACAATAAAAATAATAAAAAAGAAATTGCAAGAATAAGAACAAACTCCCCTTGGGTTGCTTATGTTTATAGTCGTGGATGTGTCGTCCTTCAATTGGTATCAGTTGGATCCTCAAGGTTCAATTCATCCACATTCTCCACTTTGAAACCTTCATAGAAAAGCTTGAGTCTTTGGCCATTTACCTTGAACACTTTAGATGTTGCTAAACTTTGAATTTCAACTGCACCATGATTAAAAACATTAGTAACAACAAAAGGACCAATCCAACGAGAACGTAATTTACCCGGAAACAGACGAAGTCTTGACTGGTATAGAAGGACTTTTTGACCAACTTGAAACTCTTTCCTAGAGATCATCTTGTCATGAAAAGCTTTAGTTTTCTCTTTGTAAATTCGAGCATTCTCATAGGCGTCATTGCGAATTTCCTCCAGCTCTTGTAGTTGTAACTTTCTATGTTCTCCATTTTCATATGCCTTCATATTGAGACTCTTGATAGCCCAATAAGCCTTGTGTTGTAACTCAACAGGAAGATGGCACGGTTTCCCAAACACCAACCGGTATGGTGACATACCGATAGGTGTCTTATAAGCAGTTCTATACGCCCACAAGGCATCATCCAAGCGCAAACTCCAATCTTTTCTACTCGGATTGACCGTCTTCTCAATGATGGACTTAATCTCTCTATTTGATACCTCCGCTTGCCCACTTGTTTGTGGATGGTAGGCAGTTGACACCTTGTGGGTCACATGGTACTTTTTCAGCAAAGACTCGACGGTTCGATTGCAAAAGTGAGTACCTCGATCACTTATTAAGGCTCTCGGAATCCCAAACCTGGAGAATATATTGGACTTGATAAAATCTGAAACAACTTTAGAATCATTAGTCCTGGTAGCTTTAGCTTCTACCCACTTTGATACGTAATCAACAGCAAGCAAAATATAAACATAACTAAAAGATACAAGGAACGGTCCCATAAAATCGATGCCCCAAACATCAAAAATTTCACAAAATAATATAGGATGTTGTGGCATTTCATTCCTTTGAGATATATTACCTGTCTTTTGGCAATTATTACATGTTTTACAGAAAGAATATGAATCACGAAATAAAGACGGCCAATAGAAACCACATTCTAATACTTTTCTTGCCGTCCTCTTAGCTCCAAAATGTCCTCCACATGCATAAGAATGACAAAAGGTGAGAATTAAAATAATTTCATTTTCATGTACGCACCTTCTTATTATTTGATCTGCACAATGCTTCCACAGGTATGGGTCATCCCACACATAGTATTTTGTATCACTTTTAAGCTTATCTCTTTGAGCCTTTGACAAACCATGAGGAAACATATTAGTAACCAAATAATTTACAATATTTGCATACCAGGGTAATGTCGCGGTTGCAGCAAACAATTGCTCATCGGGGAACGTTTCTTGCAGACGAAGTTCATCCTCCACATGAACTAAACGACTTAAATGATCTGCAACGTGATTTTCTTTTCCTTTTTTTATCTTTTATCTCCAAATCAAATTCACTCAAGAGAAGTATCCATCGGATTAACCTTGGTTTTGCCTCTTTCTTCGTCATCAAATAACGAAGAGCTGCATGATCAGAATAGACAATAATTTTAGTACCAAGCAAATAAGATCTAAATTTTTCTAAAGCAAAAACAACAGCTAAAAGTTCTTTTTCAGTAGTAGAGTAATTTCTCTGAGCATCATTCAATGTTCTTGAAGCATAATAAATTGCGTGAGATGCTCCTCCCATCCTTTGACCCAATACAGCGCCGACTGCATAATCACTTGCATCACACATTATCTCAAAAGGTACGTTCCAGTCAGGGGGCTGGATAACTGGGGTAGAAGTTAATAATTTCTTTAGTGTATCAAATGCCTTTTTACACGCCTCATCGAATTCAAATGCTACATCCTTTTGTAGCAACTTGCACAAGGGTAACGCTATTTTGGAGAATTCTTTGATGAATCTTCGATAAAAACCTGCATGTCCAAGAAAAGAACGAACTTCCCGCACACTAGTAGGATAAGGTAAAGATTGAATAATATCAATTTTGGCTTTATCTACCTCAATTCCCTTAGATGAAACAATATGACCCAAAACTATACCTTGTTCAACCATAAAATGACATTTTTCTGAGTTTAACACAATATTAGTTTCTACACATCTTTGGAGAATAAGTGTAAGGTTATGTAAGCATTTATCAAAAGAGTCTCCATAAACTGAGAAATCATCCATAAATACTTCTATAATATGCTCAACATATTCTGAAAAAATGCTAACCATACACCTTTGGAAAGTGGCCGGGGCATTGCAAAGACCAAATGGCATGCGACGATATGCAAAAGTTCCAAACGGACATGTAAAAGTTGTCTTTTCTTGATCTTCCGGAGCAATTGGAATTTGAAAATAACCTGAATAACCATCAAGAAAACAATAGTAAGTATGACCAGCTAACCTTTCAAGCATTTGATCAATAAAAGGTAATGGAAAGTGGTCTTTGCGAGTTTCAGCATTTAATTTTCTATAATCTATACAAACCCGCCACCCATTTTGGACACGAGTGGGAACTAGTTCATCATTTTGATTCTTTACGACAGTTATTCCGGTCTTTTTAGGAACCACTTGCACCGGACTAACCCACTGGCTATCTGAAATAGGATAGATCACTCCAACTTCAAGAAGTTTTAGGATCTCCTTTTTTACTACCTCCATCATGGGTGGGTTTAATCGTCTTTGCGGTTGTCGGGATGGTTTTGCTCCTTCCTCAAGTAAGATGCGATGCATGCATGTAGACGGACTAATTCCTTTTATATCAGCAATTGTCCAACCGATAGCCGTCTTGTGCTCCTTAAGGACATGTACAAGCTTTTCTTCTTGTGTTGTACTAAGTTTATTAGAAATGATCACTGGTAATGTTCCTCCATCTCCAAGAAAAATATACTTGAGGTGACTAGGAAGAGGCTTCAAGTCTGGAACAGGGGCCTGCAAAATAGAGGGTGAAGGCCTCTTGTTAGAAATTGATAAGGAAATAGAAGGAAAGTTACCTGACGGTTGTACTTTTGGACAATCATTCAATGATGCAATAGTTTCCTGCAAATTAGTACTTAGAGCTAACCCCTTATGCTCTTTTTCGAGATGCTCACTAATCGCAACTTCTAATTCATCTTTGCCATCAAGTTCAAAAACATCCTGTGCTAAAGAATCAACCACATCAATAGAATAAACAGTATTATCATCATCAGGATATTTCATGGCATCATAAATATTAAATTTAATAATTTCACCATCAAATTCCAAAGTAAGTATGCCACTATGCACATCTATCTTAGTCTTGGATGTCTTTAAAAATGGTCTTCCTAACAAAATAGGAGCAGTTTGATCACCATTTTCCATATCAAGCACATAAAAATCAGCAGAAAAAACCAAATTATCAATTTGTACAAGAACATCCTCAATTAATCCCTTGGGATAGGCATTAGATCTATCAGCCAATTGAATTACAACACCAGTTTTATTCAGAGGTCCAAGATTTAGAGATTCATATATAGAATATGGCATGACGTTGATAGAAGCTCCTAAATCTAACATGGCTTTCTCATATTTATTGTTACCTATCTTACAAGGGATAGTAAACATTCCTGGGTCTTTACATTTCGTAGGGAGTTTTCTTTGAATTACTGCAGAAACACTCTCCCCTACTTTCACTTTTTCATATCCTTTAAGTTTTTGTTTCCTCTTTATTGTACACAATTCTTTTAAAAATTTAGCATAACGAGGTACTTGTTTGATAGCATCTAAAAGTGGAATATTTACCTCACATTTACGAAAAGTCTCATATAACTCATTATTTTGTTCAATTTTTCTAGATTCTGCTAAAGCTTGAGGAAAAGGAGGTACTGGTTTATAATCAGAAAGAGGTGGAAACTTACAATTGGGTACTTCATCATCGTTGGGGAAGTTCGTGTCTACAACGGTTGTTTTCTCTTCCTCTTATTTTGACGATGTAGGTGCTTCTTTTACTTGAATGTCAACCTCTTTACCACTTCTCAAAACGATTGCACTTGCATTTTCTTTCGGATTTATTATCGCTTGAGATGGTAGCTTCCCTGAACTTCGTGCCTCCAGCTTATTAATTGTTGTAGCCATTTGGCTCATTTGATTGTCCAAGCTTTGAATACTGGCCCTTGTCTCCTGTTGAAATTGTAAATTATTAGTGGCAAGAGACTTAACAATATCTTCTAAAGACATACCGGAGTTAGAAGTTTGGCCAGATTGTTTTTCATGGGGATATGGTTGCTTGTACTGTTGGTAACTTGGCCGATTTTGATTGACGGAATGATTTGATTGTGGATTTCCATAGTTGAAATTAGGATGATCTCTCCATCCTGGATTGTATGTGTTTGAGTAGGGATCATACTTCCTTTGTGGTTGTCCAGAAAAACTACCTACCACATTCACTTGCTCATTGGGCTCCTCTTGAAGAGTTAGGCACATGTCAGTTGGATGCCCCGTTATTGAACATATCCCACAAGCCTTCGTCGTTTGTATGTTACCTACAGCCATTTGACGAACAAGAGAAGTTAAACTAGCAATTTGTTGTTCTAGGGAAGAAATATTTACCTCGTTGGCGTATTTAGATGGAAGATCTAGCCTAGTGCCAAATTGTTGAGAATTTGCCGCCATATTTGCAATTAAATTTCTTGCGGCCTCAGGAGTTTTATCTACCAAAGCTCCTCCACTAGCAGCATCTATCATGCTTCTATCATTTGATAGAAGGCCTTCATAGAAGTATTGAATAAGTAGTTGTTCACTAATTTGATGATGGGGACAACTTGCACATAATTTTTTGAAACGTTCCCAGTACTCGTGGAGAGATTCTGTATTGTGTTGCCTTACCCCACAAATTTCTTTTCGGATATTGGTCGCCCTTGAAGCTGGAAAGTACTTTTCTAGGAACAATCTTTTCATCTCATTCCATGTGACAATACTTCCGGAGGGTAGGTAGTAGAGCCAATCCTTAGCCGCATCCTTTAATGAAAATGGAAAGGCTCTTAATTTAATTTGCTCTTCAGTCACCCCCGTTGGCTTCATACTTGTGCAAACCACATGAAGCTCCTTTAGATGCTTGTGAGGGTCTTCACCTGCAAGACCATAAAAAGTTGGCAATAAATGTATAAGTCCAGATTTTAATTCAAAAGTAGTCGTAGCATCTAAAGTAGGAAACGTTATGCATAAAGGGTGTTGATTCAAATCTGGGGCAGCGAGTTCTTTCAAAGTTCTATTTGCAGCCATGACTCCTTCAGGATTAGAGTTGCAAGAGAATACGAAATCCGGAGCGAGGTTGTTCTCGTTTGATTCTCTTTGAGTTTCCTTTCTTAACCTGCGCAAAGTTCTTTCTATTTCTGGATCGGTCTGAAAATCACCTTGATTAGAAGATCGAGTCACAACCATAAACAATAAAGAACAATATGAAAAGTAATTCAAAAAAAAAAATGAGAAGGATAACTAATGATTTTTTTTTGTAAATGAATAAAAATATAATTAATTATAAAAAAATAAAGATCACAAAAAGCACAAAAATTAACTAAGATTACTCCCCGGCAACGGCGCCAAAATTTGGTGTGCTGTCGTATGCACCCAAAAATAAAACCTTACTCTTAAAATTATATGTAGTAGAGAGAGTAAGGATCGATCCCACGGAGAGTAATTAGTATAAATTTTATGCTACGTGAACAAGGATTGGGGGAGAGAGTTTTGAAAAGAAAATTTAAGAAGAGATAAAGCAATTAAAGTATTAAAATCAATCAAGGAACAAATATTGATCTCAGTGAACATTCACCATTGAAAATCATAAAATTGATCATTGATGCAAGCATAAATTAAATCATACTTTGAACATTTACCGTTGGAAGTATCTTCCTATCTCTCTTAGGCTTAGTTAATCAGATACAAGCGACCTAATTAACTTTACTTACTAAATAATCTAAGACAAGCGCTATAGATTCAATCTAGCAAGTTCTTAAAGAACAAAGAGATCGATAAAGCAAAATAATACAAGCACAAGCGGTTGCATTTAATTTTGTCAAACGTTTTTCTCCTAAGATCTAACAAAACAAAGCAGTTTTATTAAAGCTTGGTTGCTTCACAAATTAGAAACATCAAACTATTACGGATTTGATATCTAATTTAGCGGTAGATCGAAATGAATAATAAACTAGTAGGCCTCCTAGTAATTAAACAAAACAATCATAAAAGTTGGCACAGAAAAACATTCAATATTCAAAGTATAACTCAAATATATAAAGCAATTTAGATCTCACAAGTTTACTGATTCCAAGGCTTCCGTACACTTCGATCAACAAGACTTCTAGCCGCACATGTTCTTCAAAACTTGAAAAGAAAAGTTGGAGAAAGAGAAGAAGAGTTGTGTTGTGTGTTTCTTCTCATAATTTCTACCCCCTTTTATACACCATAAATTTGTTGTGTCAAGGCCACAATATCTCCCCACATATCCTCTAAAAGTTACAACTTATCAAACCAAATAGAATAAGTCCTAGAATAAGTAGGAACATGGTTATTTTGGTTCCTATTTTTGTTTACAGCATCTTTGACCCAACTTCAAGTCTGTTTTCGTCCATGATGCAGCCAGAATCTCGAAAATCATAAAATATGAAAGTTGTAGCCCTCTGTCTTAGCTTTCCGAATCATTTTGAAGGACCTCAATTGCTATTCGGATGATGAAGTTATGCTCATTTTGGTGAAAGGTGTCAAAACTGTCCAGAATTACATTTTAGCTCCATTTTGCACATAGTGTCTCCAATTGCATCCTAAAGCAAAATATAAATATAATCAGTACCTTTAGTCATAAAATGAGCATAAAATGGTGAACACTAAGGGATAAAAATATAACATTTTACGTTCTCATCACCTTTTACACACAGGCATTCATACACCCTTTGACATCATGTATCCCATGTCACATACACCTACCTATCACTAAATTTTAGAACATTAACACATATCCTTTCACACACATGCCAAACACACACATACTCACTTACTCTTTTACCTCTCTTTCTCTCTCTATATATATATGTATGTGCCTATATATATAGCTTTTCTATATATATCTATGTATATGAATATGTGAATAGTGATGCATATATATGTGGGATGTACATATAGGTAGCCTATATGTTATAAGTGTACTACAATATATTAGATATATATATTGTTATGTGTATATGTGTTTGTGGTTTGGCTTAGGCATGATATAGCCTATAGCCTAGGGCTCTTAGCCTATGGTGCGTCTGTTTGCCTAGTGAGAGTTTAGTTAGACTTGTTTAGTCTTTATTAGGCCTAGAATAGACTAGTTAGACTAGTATGGACTTGTTTGGTTTAGGTTTGACCTAGTTGACCTAGTTTGACTAGTCTAGTTGACTAGAGTTGACCGAAGATTGACTTTAGCCTAGATTGACCCCAAACTTCATGTAGATGCATTGTAGCAGTCTATTTCCTTATTTTAGACTTGTTGTGACTTGTACTGTTCTATAGGAGACATACACCACTCCTCGGACAATATATTTTCTTCGGACATTCACGATACCAGGCGAGTACATTCTCTGATCATTTCATATCCTGCTTAGAATTATTTTCCTGCATTAAGTTACTTTACTTGATACTGTCACGTTGGTCACACGGATTAGTACTATATGGATCCCTTCTTGAGATGTTATCCCTTCAGGGAGCATCGGGTACTACATGTTCTGTGCGTTTCACTTACATGGCGTATCACTATGCTTCGTTGGTTCTTTGATCACTTGTGACATATACTCTTATGATCACAGAGTTTTCCTTGAATCATTTTCCTATTTATTGGGTTTTCCAGAATCCCTATTTATGGGACTGCTATGTACCACACTTCGGGGGCCGTTACATAGAATCATAACATAACCTGGTTGGATCCTTGTGTATTAATTGGGGGTACGGGAGAGTAGAAGTGGACATGTGAATAATACCCAAGTAGTATCTCATCAGAATCTTTCCGTAGTGTCCTATCAGAATCATCCTATGCCATTTACATGTCTATATTATACTCTGACTCACTAGCCACTGTTATTTCTTTACTTATAGTAGATATTTCTATTACAGTTCTCTCTCTCTGTTTACATACTGCATTTCTTCAGTATCTATATCTTACTTTACTGCATGATTATATTTTCTAACCTGCTATGAACTGTTGAGATGTATTGTGCTCGCTCCTGTCCTGACTGGACCTGTTGATAAATTTTACAGGTATCCTGGAGGTTGCCTGCTAGCCTAGAGGAGACACAGTAGAGGTTGTATAGATAGCTAGGGTTTTGCTTATAGTTTGTTTTCAGTTGTCTAGAGTTGTATTTATGGATTACTGTATTTGAGCTTTGAGATGTATTTCTGGGTTTGTGTATCTTAGACACTTAGACTTCTATCTGCGGTATCTCTTCTGGATTTCATGTTTTATCTATCTTCCATTATGCTTTACCTTAGATGTGATTGAGTTTACATTCTGCTATGTCACCCCCATTCGGGGAGTATAAACTGCTTAGCTTTATATTGTTAGATATTGTGACCTAGGACAGCGTTCTACCGCCGACACTGCGGCGTAGGCTGGACGTTATTACATACTCGTACCCTCACAGTGGGTGCGGGTCGTGACACGTTTTTAGTGGTGGCCCATGCAGGTCGAGTTTGTGTAGTGGTATTCGAACTAAAGTACCACTACAGCCTGCAGTAGGATTATGATATATTTTTGAAGGTACTCAATCACAGTTAGGCCTCCTTGAGAGATTCCTGGGACGACCCTTGAGAATCTTATTTTAATTTCGATTTGAAATCTATTTTTTTCCCTGATTTGATTTACCTTTATTTCTTGTTATTGAACTTGATTTTGATGGATTATTGTTGAATTTTGAATCTTGATGTTAGTGGTTGAATTTGAGTATGTATTTATATGATTTTGATGGATTATTATTGAATTTTGAATTCTGATGTTAGTGGTTGAATTTGAGTCTGTATTTTCATGATTTTTGATGGATTATTGTTGAATTTTGAATTTTGATGTTAGTTGTTGAATTTGAGTTTGTATTTATATGTATATGTACATTTTTTTTGGAATTAAGGTATAACCTGATAACATACTTGATAAGGACAGTGAGAAAGGTAAAAGTCTACTTTATTATGGAATTTAGAATTTATTGCAGTCATATTTGCTAGCATGACAAGGACGTAGAGCCTGATATAGCTATACTTATCTTAGTTATGAAATCTAGATTTTCTTGCAGCCATACCGGGTGGCGTGGTAATAATTTTAGATAACATGATTATAGGGTGTATGCCTTATTGTGGACTCTATCGTTTATTGCAACTATGCTTATTGGCGTGGCAGAATTCTGACAACATAATTTCAGGAAGACGCATATGATTATCATATTGTACCTTAAATATTTTTTGAACATGTTTTCTCTACTTTTGTTTCAGTCCTTCAAAAAAAAAAAAATTATGATTCTTTGTTTTGTTTTGCTTCTCATTATTTAACTTAGGAGTAGCTTTAGCTGCTTTTATAAACCTTTGTGTAACTTCTTACTATGATTTTTTTCTTAAAATAATGAATCGATGATTTTGCTAGACCTTATCTTGGATTTGATATTATAGCTCTGGTTTAAAAATGGTTCCTTCTTTTAAACAAATAAGCAGAACATATTTCATTGTTATTTCCTTCTTGCTATTATTCTTGTATTAAATAATAATAATAAAACTGTCTTGATTACATCAATCACCTACCTTGCAATCTTGGTAGGAATCTAAATGTTAGTCTTAACGTAGAATTAATTTTTATATTGGGATATGAGAATATATGAATATATATATATATAGTGGACACTTGCCTGACACGTATGCATGCTACACTTTGATTTCCCACCTATCTAAATACATATTAATATGTTGTTGATGTTCAAAATCCCAATATTTCTGGTTTTTTGCTTTTTTAGTTTAAATTCGTAATTTAAATATAGGTTTCATGTTGTTAGTTTTGTTTACATCACTGTACATGTATGTTATATACATGGTTTTAAAATTTTTTTTAGGGAAGTTGGTTTAGTTTATGTTTCAATTTGTCAAATCTAAGACTGTGTGCATATTAACCCTTAATACTGGATTTTAAATGTTAGTTCAATTTGTTGTTTTAAATGTAATATTTTGAGCTATATACATTGTGGTATGTAGGGATATAAAGTTAGGTTTCATATTCTTGCATTTTAGGTTATGATAAACATTGGGTTGGTCTGATGTTCGAATTTTTCCAAATCCTAAAACTGAATACGTGTTAACATTTCACATTGATTCCAATGTTTAGTTCAATTTCAGATTTAATATGTAATATTGAACTATATGCATAGCTAAATGTATGGATAGTATGTTAGGGTTTCTTCTCTATCATGTTAGGATGTATTGGAAGCATTGAGTTAGTTGTGATGTTTCAAATCCCTAAAAATCTGAAACTGCATTATGTTAATATTATATTAGTTTAAATGTTAGCTTATTTTCAGATTTTGTATGTAAATGTTGAACTAAAACTGGGTTTAACCTTTCAATACTAAACTATAACCATGTACAAGGACACACACACCCGAAACTTAGTATACACTGCCATGTAAACCTAACCTTTCCTCTCTATGTTATGTTCATATACCTATATAGATATATATATAGAGTATGCGTACATGTTATAATGTATACAGATACATAACTAAATCTCTACCTCTTTATATATATATATGGTTAGCCATGCATGTTATGAGTAAATAGGTTGTGTATTGTAGATTGTTTAACCAATATGCCATGAGTAGTGTAACTTGATAACCGTTGTTTTGAAACCCAAATCCTCATATACACTTTCATGTATATTTCACATACACACGTCTACTATCTAACCACATGA
Organism: Iris pallida; assembly: GCA_029216955.1. Classification (NCBI taxonomy): domain Eukaryota; kingdom Viridiplantae; phylum Streptophyta; class Magnoliopsida; order Asparagales; family Iridaceae; genus Iris; species Iris pallida. The sequence goes on along the minus strand of JANAVB010011396.1, from coordinate 4,624,669 downwards.
ACATGTCCACATGTCACGACCCGCTCTCGAATAATCGGACACGAGTCGGACACGCCCAGCCTTCATTGTTAGACACAATGAAGTAAGCTGTACCAAGCTAGGAAAAACTAACCAGATAAACATGAAAGTATAGAATCACAGCATCTAAAAACGTATCCCAGAATGATCACCATAATCCACAAATCCAGATATCATAATGTACCAGAATCAACAGGAATGAAAAGTGCTATGAACTGTAAAGTCAATATCTCAAAGTAAAACTAAGTAATCTAAACCTGAAATCTCAAGCTAAGCCTCGTCCTGCTCAGCTAAATCCTGGGCTCTGGCCCATAGAGTAGATCAATGTCCTGCAAGCATACCTGCAACATATCCTATTCAGGAGCGGAGCAAAGTACAGTTCTAGGTAATGAACAAGACATAATGATATGAAAGTACAAAGGAACATGGTAGGTAAAGTACAGGAAAGAACATGTGAATAAGTACATGAAAGAACATGGTATGTAAAGTACATGAAAGACATGGTATGTAAGAACATGAAAGTACATGATATGTAAGCACCTGAAAGAACATGATATCATGGAATCACAGGAAATAAGTACAAGGTATATCTCCTGAACATGTGTGTACTATGTTTGAAATATAACTAAATATGTGACCGGCTAGGGTAAGCACATGAAAGCACATGAATGGACGGCTTAGGACCCGCGTACACGATGCGGGGTCTAAGCTAAACACACCTGAGTTATTTCTTGGGATTGGTCACATAGATGGTATATTTCCCCACCCCAAATACAAGTAATAAGAACAAGGGAACATGAGCACCAGAAAGTACATGACGTGTTGCAATGTGTCAATCAAGAAAGCACAGGATGTAATGAAATGCACATGACCGTAGAGTGTACTTGCCTTGCTCCAGGAAAGTACAAGTAATCAAAGAAACTGGATGCCCTCCTGTAAGTAAATGATTTACAATTTGATAAATAAAAAATGCAAGGTTGATTTATAAATCTAAAATCACTACATTAAGTCCTAATTTCTATTTCATAAAAGCTAGATTACCTCTACTTATAACTCTACAATATTCTAACCATGAATTGAGTTTATATTCTAATTACAAGGTTAAAACCCAAAGTGATGAATAGTCCCACACCATCCTTATCCTAACTAACTGCTTTTATTGGATCCTTGATCTAAAAGAGACTATAATCACCTTTCCTGATCATTGATACACCTTGAGTGATAGAATTCAATACTCAACAGGCACCTAAACAATTCAACCTTACTATTTGATGAAGAAAACATACCAACTGTCCTACACTTGACAGTCCATACTAATTAGACAGAAACCTATGGCCAGTTCAGCAATTAGTGGCAGGATACTGCACTTACATATTTAGCCATCACCCCAGTCCTATTCAGGACAGAAACTTCAGTCCAGGTTTCCCTTTTTACCAAGTTCATTCATCTAAACTAAGTGCAATAGGTTAAGGTTATGTCAATACAGTAGGAGTGTAGGATACTGCAAAATGTATCCATATCACTCAGTCCCAAACAGGACAGTGCCCATACATTCAGTTAATTGAAACAAAGAACCCCCAGGAATGTAAGGACAGTTCTTAACAGAAATTATTATCATTCGATTTCTTCTACCCCAAAAATCAGTGAACCAAAAGCTAAACCAGGGTTCAAATTAAAACAGGATTCTTTAGAGGTCTTCTCCTCCCCATCTAGCAATTTGGAAAGACATGATTAGCAATTTGCTTATTGATGGAAAGGTCCAGTTCAGGAAAAATAAGCCTAATACCATCAGTGCTTAACACAGTGCTACTATGTACCTTGTCCTGTATCATTAATCCTAAACTGAGTTTATACTCAATGATCAGCCAGGAAGAGCTAACTATTAGTCCAACATGAAGTTTAATACCTACAGGCATACACAATCTATAACAGGAATTAATCAATTAGTATAAGGTTCTGAATTTCATTCAGGTTGAACCATACCCTTCTTTACTTGTTTTCCCAGATTACACATCAGTCCTATCTCCTGAATCTCCTCACTGATGTATTCCTGTTATGGACTAAAAGACACCATACCAGATGTCCCTAAACTTCTTATAGGACCTGGTTTGTAGCAGTCTGACTTAGGATACTATTCAACATATTTCTCATATGCAAACCTAACCTCAGTCCATATCCTGTATTACCTTCAGGATATACATACATTCACACAGGACATGATATAATCAGTTCAATGTAGTCCTTTAGGATTTTAATATCAATTCATGCCTCAATCAAAAGTCCCTGCCTCAGTCTACCAGTCCTACAGTTCATGCTTTAGAAACTAATATCTAATTGAAATAATAACTCATACAGTTCAGCCCTAATTACCATGTTAACTGATATCAATAATCCAACCTCAGGTTCACAGTCTTCAGGATCTTGAAGACTAAGGTTCTGCCCTATATATAAGAACCTAAACTCTGAATTTAAACTAAACCAGTCTCCTATAGTTTACTGTAATTTAAGTCCAGTCCTATATCTAGTATTGCCTACTGCAATACTCAGTTCCCTGGGCTAACAGTCCCACACAATGCCTACTGCAATATTCCTGAATGGATCAAGGGTCGACTAGCCAAGCCAAAGTTGTTCAATACAAACAGTTTATAACAGGAATTTACAACAGTCCAAGTACTTTACTGAAATTGATTTTTTGGACTAATCAGTCCTACACAACTCTCCAGGACTTAATCCCACATCCCACACAATATCAAATTGAGAGTAAACTCTGAAACTCAACATTAAAGCACATGATAGGTTATTGCTCTAAATCATAATTTAAGTATACAATCAGTCAATCCTATCCTCTGTTTAGAATCATGTTATCTAGGGTCAGACAATTCCTTAGAAGGTCAGTCCTATACTAACACAACAGTCCTCAAATGAATTCATATACAAACTCATATGAAATTCATATATCAGTCCCATACGAATTCATATACAACTCATGTGAAATTCCATATCAGTCCCTGTCCAATATTAGGACAGTCTCATATGAGTGTCACAACAATGCCAAAATTAGACATAACTAACAGGAACATGACATTCCAAAATGAATATCTATAACAAATTACAGAACAATCACAGGAATAGAGTTTATCCTAGTTTCTTGATATCACTGTCTACACTATTTGCATTTGAACAAAAGTAATCGAGATAGGAGAATGGTTTAGAAAATATACCTGCAGTGTCAGCTATAGCTGGAACCAGATTCAAATGATCTCGAAAATCTGACAAACAAACACTCCTTAATTCAGTAAGGAGAAGCTCTAATTAAATGGAAAAAACTCCATTAACTCACCTCTACTTATGTAAACAGGGGTTCGAAATAAGCAGATCCATATCAGGAGGATGCAACAATGATCAACTACTTCTAGTTGAGTTCAGGTAGGATCGACTGATTCATAGAGGAAAACAAACAAACATATTGCGATCAGAATTTGTTGATTCAAAAATGAATGATTATTGGAAGTATGGATCGAATCAATGGTTATAGTTTGATATGTTCTTCTCCCGATCGAGTTGATTGACTGGATCCAAAGAAAACCAAACGATCAACCATTGATTGATCATGCTCAACTACGGAGTGATTCAAATGGATCAAGAAGACAAGGAAGATCAGGAAAATCACCTACTGGTCTTGTCCTGTTGATTGCAAGGTCGATCTTCAGGATTCAATTTGCCATGGCCGACTGGATGAAGTTTTGGGGAAGATGAAGTTGTGGAGAAATCGTTCAATAACAGTGAGGAGAGAATGGTCTTAAATAGGTGATTGATAGCGTGAGAGGAAGGCTAACCTACTGGCAGGAATTCCACCTCTCTCCCTCTCTCTGACAATTCTGTTAGGATGGAGAGGAGAGCACATGGCCGACTCCTCCTGGCCGTTGGGTTCAAAATTTTGAAAAGGCTATGATCTATACTCAGAATGAAAAGAGTAATAACTCAATGGGATTAAAAGGTTGGGTTATGGGCTTCATGGGTTGAGCCCAACTTCAATGGGTTTAAAAGAATTAAACTTAACCATAGTTTAGTGATAACTAAAATTCACTACCTACATTAAACCAAATAAAATTCCAATTCATTTAATTAGCATACAAATATTTTAAAAAAATTCAATATTTGGAAAAGTGGAGTTACAAATCTCTTCCCCTTGAAAAAATTTCGCCCTCGAAATTAGATATAATTCAAAATTTGATTTACGAAACACCCTGAATTATTTGTTGAAATTTTGGAATTCCAAAATACAAGAAACTTGACCAAGGTAGGGTAGCGCTCTCGCATCTCATCCTCGCGCTCTCATATGGACTCTCCCGGAGAGTGGTGTCTCCACATGACGCGGACAAGAGGAATGGTCTGGTTCCGTAGTCGCTTCTCCCTCCGGTCCAGGATCTCTACTGGCTGCTCCTCGTAGGTCAATCTCGGGCCCACCTCCAGCTCGGAATAGTCCACCACATGGCTAGGGTCTGGAATGTATCGTCGAAACTGAGATACGTGGAAGACATCGTGCACTTCCTCCAATCTAGCTGGAAGCGCTAGTCGATATGCCACCTCGCCAATCCGCGCTGTCACGTCGAAGGGTCCGATGAATCTCGGACTGAGCTTTCCGCCTCTGCCGAATCTGATGACGCCCCTAGTCGGTGAGATCTTCAGGAATACTCTGTCTCCAACCTCGAACTCAAGTGTTTGTCTGCTGCTGTCCGTCCAGTGCTTCTGTCGATCCTGTGCAACTCTGAGCCTTGAGTCCAAGTACACACAAGAAGTTTGGGATATCACGCTTTGACAAGGATCGAGGATCAAATAGTCACGAAGTGGAAGGAATTTCAATTACAACTTAGAGGAGCAAAATCATGAAGACAACTATTAAGTATGATCAAAAATTGATGATTTAACACAAGTGGGCTAGGACAAGATAGGAGAATCATGGTCAGACAGACATAATTTTAAGATCGAAATTTAGACGAGATACAAACGAAGTATGGAATCAAAATCTGGCAATGTATCATTTGAGAAAATCAATGATCTAACGATACAATACTAGAAGGTAATTAACAAGGGTTGATTTGAGGAACGTACGAAATACTTAGGAGATATTGTATCAAATCAGGATGAACGTGCAAGGATCTGTGATCATATGAAAAAGAATATAATTTTCATGATACCCGAGAAGATATAGGTATTTGAAATCACTTTGCTTAGATCCCTACCCCGCCAGTATAAGTCTGGCTGCAGTGGACTTTCGGCTCCGTGGCTTAAACATCAATATGTCACAGAATATTATGTCAACCTTATCCATTTTCAAACAATTATTAACAAGCAACTCAAGAGACCAAAATATGAAGATTGGACAAGTCTCGACAGTGTTCGAAAAACCTATGATTGTCTGAAATCATTTCAACTTAGAGTTCCTGCCTCGCCAGTGCGCTACTGGTTGCAGTGAACCCTCAGTCTCCATAATCCAGCTAATAGCTGCAGCGCGCAACTGTCATGCCATAGTAGGTCATCGAATAGCCTCTGGACTTTATCCTTAGGAATTTCAAAAGAGTTCCAAGGAATTCAAAATGAGTTTCAATAGTCCAAGTCATGGAATGGTGAAGTTACCTGACTGTTAGAATACATGAGTTTATTAGGTACTAAAAATGACAAGGGATCCAATCAGTGAGTACAAAAGGGCAGCCAGGAGATTTAAATTTCAGACATGACGAAGTTTCAAATTATGACGGAATATCAACTGATATCTGGAATGGTAACAAGATTCCATATATGGGGCATTATCCCGAAGGGATAACAGAGTCTCGAAGGATGAACTTAAGAGACAAGTTTTAAAATAAGAAATAAAATTTCGTACTGGGAACAAGTTTCTTCATCTCAATTAACAACGAAACCTCAGACAAAATTTCGAAGGAAAAACAACCTCCCATAGGATGCAAGTCTCAATTAGAGGACCAATATCAACAAGGTCGTGATTAGGAAATAAAATCTTGACTAGAAAATCTTGACGAGGAAACAAGGTTTATAATAGTGACTAGAAAACATGTTCTAATAGGAGACCAGGTATTGGATTGTAAACATGAAACAAGCGAATCTCAACAGCAACAAAATCGTAAATAGAGAACAAGTCCCGAATAAAGTCAAGAATAGGAAATAGAATCTCAAACAAGCATCAATAGAAGCGAAGGTTCAACAAGGTTTCAGAATGATATTTCAAGTATGAATAAATCTTGATTAGTACAAGTTCGATTAGCGAACAAAATATCAATAAATGAGTAGGAACAAGTATCCATGAAACAAGCAAATCTTGGATAGGAGGCAAGATCGAACAAAAATAGTGGACTAACAACTCTCGACTAAAAATCAAAGTCATGAATGAGGAAACAAGTCTCGAGTAGGAAACGAAATCTTCAAAACCCTCAAAGGTATTTGCAACAATGTCTGTATAGGACGGAGCTTTAAACAAGTTTCGAATGAGGAACAGGATTTCGAAATGAAATCTCGAAAAACGATTAAATATCAATAACACGAAGTTTGATAAATGAACAAAATTTGCAAATAGGAGCCATCACTAGGAAACAAGGTCATGAATGATGAATAATGGTATCGAATAATGAATTTCAAACAATTATCGATTTGGGGATCTGAAACAAGTTTATCGAAATAAGAAACGATATCTCGAAGTAAGTTTCGACATCAATCAAGATTTCAAAAATAGAAAATAAGAAGTTTTGAAGAATGATCTAGGTGCTAAGAGAATTTTAAGGAGAGACTGGATTGCTAATCAGATACATGGTTTTCCCAACCATGCAAAAGAAATCTTCTGTCTTCAATCTGTCTTCAATATTTCCTCCGGGACTGGAATCCCTTCAACCTTCTTCAACTGTTCTGTCATAGACTGGTCCATGCGGTAGTGCTCCACGTGATTGCTGAATTTAGAGAGACGAGTCCTTCTGTAGTCCAATGCTCCTCGTGCTTGTTCTTGGGCAGTACGATCAACGATCTCCGGACAATCTTTGGCTTGATGGGCAGACGATCCGTAGAACAAGCATAGCCTCCGTCTTTTGCGGCACTCCTCGAAGCGATGTCCTGGATTGCGGCAGAAAATACAAATGATCGTTGACTGGATCTAAATCTGGATCTCCCGCTGAGGTGACTGAAGTGCAGGGACTCTGACAGAAATATATAGTTGCTGGTTGCTGACTGCTAAGATCCTGGTGCTCCTCGATCATTGTGATCTGCGACTTACTGGCAATCCTTCATCCAGTGAATGTGGGCCTGAATCTGTCTCTGATGAGGTGACTGAAGAAATGCTGTCTGAGTGTGGCAACGCTTTAGGGATCTACAATAGTTGCTATTTTCATCATAAGTCTTCATGTTCCTCCTGAGCTTCAGTTTTCTGTCTTGTTGTATGTGCTATGAGCTGGATCTCCCGGTTGATGACTTCAATCTTCAGAGGAGTCTGATCCTCAAGACTTAGATGATCTTCAGTGGCGTCCTCGGGTTCTCGATATGCTCCTCGGTGCAAGATATGCGCTCGGTGTCTGGCATGCTCCCTCTGGTTGTCAAGGAACTCTTCAAACGTCTCCGTCAACTACGTACTACCCATGGGGATAGTAGGGTGATAGAAGGTAGTTGAAGCTCGAAACTTTCAAGTGTAGGTGAATCAACAGTTCTGGTGTCACATGCTTTTGAACTATCTGTAAAACAAAAAACTGTTAAAATAACCTAGACCTAAATACAACAAGTGTTTATAGAATATCAATATACATGATATACCTGATATACCCTTATTTTCCAATTTTTTCTATGCTGTGATCAAGTTTTCCTAGTTTAATCAAGTCCCCCAATAGTACACTAAGACCTAGGTATAATTAGGCTAGACCTGTATGGGCCACCACTAAAAACATGTCACGACCCGCTCCCGAATAATCGGACACGAGTCGGACACGCCCAGCCTTCATTGTTAGACACAATGAAGTAAGCTGTACCAAGCTAAGGAAAACTAACCAGATAAACATGAAAGTATAGAATCACAGCATCTAAAAATGTATCCCAGAATGATCACCATAATCCACAAATCCAGATATCATAATATACCAGAATCAACAGGAATGAAAAGTGTTATGAACTCTAAAGTCAATATCTCAAAGTAAAACTAAGTAATCTAAACATGAAACCTCAAGCTAAGCCTCGTCCTGCTCAGCTAAATCCTGGGCTCTGGCCCATAGAGTATATCAATGTCCTGCAAGCATACCTGCAATATATCCTATTCAGGAGCGGAGCAAAGTAAAGTTCTAGGTAATGAACAAGTCATCATGATATGAAAGTACAAGGGAACATGGTAGGTAAAGTACAGGAAAGAACATGTGAATAAGTACATGAAAGAACATGGTGTGTAAAGTACATAAAAGAATATGGTATGTAAGAACATGAAAGTACATGATATGTAAGCACCTGAAAGAACATGATATCATGGAATCACAGGAAATAAGTACAAGGTATATCTCCTGAACATGTGTGTACTATATTTGAAATATAACTAAATATGTGATCGGCTAGGGTAAGCACATGAAAGCACATGAATGGACGGCTTAGGACCCGCGTGCACGATGCGGGGTCTAAGCTAAACACACCTGAGTTGTTTCTTGGGATTGGTCACATAGATAGTATATTTCCCCACCCCAAATACAAGTAATAAGAACAAGGGAACATGAGCACCAGAAAGTACATGACGTGTTGTAATGTGTCAATCAAGAAAGCACAGGATATAATGAAATGCATAAGACCGTAGAGTGTACTTGCCTTGCTCCAGGAAAGTACAAGTAATCAAAGAAACTGGATGCCCTCCTGTAAGTAAATGATTTACAATTTGATAAATCAAAAATGCAAGGTTGATTTATAAATCTAAAATCACTACATTAAGTCCTAATTTCTATTTCATAAAAGCTAGATTACCTCTACTTATAACTCTACAATATTCTAACCATGAATTGAGTTTATATTCTAATTACAAGGTTAAAACCCAAAGTGATGAATAGTCCTACACCATCCTTATCCTAACTAACTGCTTTTATTGGATCCTTGATCTAAAAGAGACTATAATCCCCTTTCCTGATCATTGATACACCTTGAGTGATAGAATTCAATACTCAACAGGCACCTAAACAATTCAGCCTTACTATTTGATGAAGAAAAAAATACCAACTGTCCTACACTTGACAGTCCATACTAATTAGACAGAAACCTATGGCCAGTTCAGCAATTAGTGGCAGGATACTGCACTTACATATTTAGCCATCACCCCAGTCCTATTCAAGACAGAAACTTCTGTCCAGGTTTCCCTTTTTACCAAGTTCATTCATCTAAACTAAGTGCAATAGGTTAAGGTTATGGCAATACAGTAGGAGTGTAGGATACTGCAAAATGTATCCATATCATTCAGTCCGAAATATGACAGTGCCCATACATTCAGTTAATTGAAACAAAGAACCCCCAGGAATGTAAGGACAGTTCTTAACAGAAATTATTATCATTCGATTTCTTCTACCCCAAAAATCAGTGAACCAAAAGCTAAATCAAGGTTCAAATTAAAACAGGATTCTTTAGAGGTCTTCTCCTCCCCATCTAACAATTTAGAAAAACATGATTAGCAATTTGCTTATTGATGGAAAGGTCCAGTTCAGGAAAAATAAGCCAAATACCATCAGTGCTTAACACAGTGCTACTGTGTACCTTGTTCTGCATCATTAATCCTAAACTGAGTTTACACTCAATGATCAGCCAGGAAGAGCTAACCATTAGTCCAACATGAAGTTTAATACCTACATGCATACACAATCTATAACAGGAATTAATCAATTAGTATAAGGTTCTGAATTTTATTCAGGTTGAACCACACCCTTCTTTACTTGTTTTCCCAGATTACACATCAGTCCTATCTCCTGAATCTCCTCACTGATGTATTCCTGTTATGGACTAAAAGACACCATACCAGATGTCCCTAAACTTCCTATAGGACCTGGTTGGTAGCAGTCTGACTTAGGATACTATTCAACATATTTCTCATATGCAAACCTAACCTCAGTCCATATCCTGTATTACCTTCAGGATATACATACATTCACACAGGACATGATATAATCAGTTCAATGTAGTCCTTTAGGATTTCAATATCAATTCATGCCTCAATCAAAAGTCCCTGCCTCAGTCTACCAGTCCTATAGTTCAAGCTTTAGAAACTAATATCTAATTGAAATAATAACTCATACAGTTCAGCCCTAATTACCATGTTAACTGATATCAATAATCCAACCTCAGGTTCACAGTCTTCAGGATCTTGAAGACTAAGGTTCTGCCTTGTATACAAGAACATAAACTCTAAATTTAAACTAAACCAGTCTCCTATAGTTTAATGCAATTTAAGTCCAGTCCTATATCTAGTATTGCCTACTGCAATACTCAGTTCCCTGGGCTAACAGTCCCACACAATGCCTACTGCAATATTCCTGAATGGCTCAAGGGTCGACTAGCCAAGCCAAAGTTGTTCAATACAAACAGTTTATAACAGAAATTTACAACAGTCTAAGTACTTTACTAAAATTGATTTTTTGGACTAATCAGTCCTACACAACTCTCCAGGACTTAATCCCACATCCCACACAATATCAAATTGAGAGTAAACTTTGAAACTCAACATTAAAGCACATGATAGGTTATTGCTCTAAATCATAATTTAAGTATACAATCAGTCAATCCTATCCTCTGTTTAGAATCATGTTATCTAGGGTCAGACAATTCCTTAGAAGGTCAGTCCTTTACTAACACAACAGTCCTCAAATGAATTCATATACAAACTCATGTGAAATTCACATATCAGTCCCATACGAATTCATATACAACTCATGTGAAATTCCATATCAGTCCCTGTCCAATATTAGGACAGTCTCATATGAGTGTCACAACAATGCCAAAATTAGATATAACTAACAGGAACATGACATTCCAAAATGAATATCTATAACAAATTACTGAACAATCACAGGAATAGAGTTTATCCTAGTTTCTTGATATCACTGTCTACACTATTTGCATTTGAACAAAAGTAATCGAGATAGGAGAATGGTTTGGAAAATATACCTGCAGTGTCAGCTATAGCTGGAACCAGATTCAAATGATCTCAAAAATCTGACAAACAAACACTCCTTAATTCAGTAAGGAGAAGCTCTAATTAAATGGAAAAAAACTCCATTAACTCACCTCTACTTATGTAAACAGGGGTTCGAAATAAGCAGATCCATATCAGGAGGATGCAACAATGATCAACTACTTCTAGTTGAGTTCAGGTAGGATCGACTGATTCATGGAGGAAAACAAACAAACATATTGTGATCAAAATTTGTTGATTCCAAAATGAATGATTATTGGAAGTATGGATCGAATCAATGGTTATAGTTTGATCTGTTCTTCTCCCGATCGAGTCAATTGACTGGATCCAAAGAAAACCAAACGATCAACCATTGATTGATCATGCTCAACTACGGAGTGATTCAAATGGATCAAGAAGACAAGAAAGATCAGGAAAATCACCTACTGGTCTTGTCCTGTTGATTGTAAGGTCGATCTTCAGGATTCAATCCGCCATGGCCGACTGGATGAAGTTTTGGGGAAGATGAAGTTGTGGAGAAATCGTTCAATAACAGTGAGGAGAGAATGGTCTTAAATAGGTGATTGATAGCGTGAGAGGCAGGCTAACCTACTGGCGGGAATTCCACCTCTCTCCCTCTCTCTGACAATTCTGTTAGGATGGAGAGGAGAGCACATGGCCGACTCTTCCTGGCCATTGGGTTCAAAATTTTGAAAAGGCTATGATCTATACTCAGAATAAAAAGAGTAATAACTCAATGGGATTAAAAGGTTGGGTTATGGGCTTCATGGGTTGAGCCCAACTTCAATGGGTTTAAAAGAATTAAACTTAACCATAGTTTAGTGATAACTAAAATTCACTACCTACATTAAACCAAATAAAATTCCAATTCATTTAATTAGCATAAAAATATTTTAAAAAAATTCAATATTTGGAAAAGTGGAGTTACACCACATACACCCATACACACACGAACCCCATAACCTTTACATAATGCTAGCTTTTTCCTCTCTAACACACTCTCTATATATACATATTGTGATTGGATTTCATGCAATTGACTTTCATTCTTTAACTTTTGATTTTAGTTTTCTTGAATAGTATCCCTTAATAGATAATTGGTGGTTATCTTTAGTTATTATTATTTTTTTGATGAGTACCAGTTTTCATGTAGGATGGTAGATTGCCTTACAGTTTTGATGATTTGTTATTTTTGTAATTTTTGTAGTTTAGCACCCTAGATTGCTTGTGTGTTTTGATACCCTATGACCGTTTTGGTTAGCATGACTAGTATACCTAGATGAGACTTTCACTGCCACCATATACCATGACCCAGTATGTCGTCCTTTTAAACACATGATTTGTTTAAGTTCTGGGACTTGATTGTGGGGGGTTTGACCTAGAAGGAGTACGAACATTTTAATTTCGAGGGCAAAATTTTTATAAGGTGGGTAAACTTGTAACACCCACTTTTCTAAAATGAGGGTAATTTTGAACTTTTGTAAAAGTTTATTATTTAATAATAGGATTTATGATTTATGAGAATTTTTTTTTAATTAATTTAATACTATTTAAAATTGGTGAATTATAATTTTGATGTGTTAGCTAGTGAACTCTAGAACTGTTGAGCCTAGAGACTAACCATGACCATGGGGACCTAACTATGTAATTAGAATGACTATTTATAACTTTTTAGGCTAAGGGTATTTTGGTCATTTTGTGACTTTTAAATTATTTAGGATTTTGATTAATTGATGAATTTTATGTTATTTTAATAATATTTGAATTGATGTATTATGATTTTGGTTATTTTTTATATTTTAATATTTTGGGAAAATTTTATATTTTTAATATTGTTTTTATTGGATTTGTTTAGTCGGGTTTGAGTTTCGTCTCGTTCCGACTTGTATTGTGACCCGGGTAGCTTAAACTCTAGATGGGAACCAATATTAAGTTAAGCATGGCTCACAAGACCCAACATTAAGTTAGTTAATTAAATTAATTTTTATCATGTTAGAATGGTTAAGTTAGAGACTCAAAACTAGATCATTTTGACCCCAAACTTGAACCTAGTCTAGACTTAACCATATGAGACTAGAGAGGGACAATTAGGACATTTTTCATTAGCCCTAATGGACTCTTTATGGCAGCCACCTTGTAATGCCCCGCTCTGCACGGTGCATTACGATGAGTCGTTGACTCGAAGAGTTGCGTTGACCCGATGAGGTATCGATGCAAATCGATGCAAGAGTTACGTTGGTCAAAGGTAAGCTTTGAGTCGGTTGGAATCTATGAATCGAATCTATGCAAAGGATAAGTCCCGTTTGAGCAAGTGCTGACTTTAGTTGATCTGGTGTGCAGGCTATACTTTTACGCTGGACGATAAGAGGTCGGCATTTTGTCTTATGCAATGAAGTGTCCGCGAAACCAAATCGTGGCCTTGCAACGGATTGTGGCATGGGCACGATAGGCCAAATCAACCGAGTAGTTCAAAGGAATGGCTAAGTCCGGGAGTTAGCTATGCGATCGATTTATGAAAGCGAGCCGCTTCAATTGGCGAGACGGCAAGGCGTATCGGCTTAAGGTGGGCGGGTTCTTGACTCTCTCTCCCTATTCCTTCACGTCTAATAAAATATGTTATGGTATGCGTAAGATGTTATCGAGTTAGCGAGCATGGCTCTGCGATGAAAGGTCCAAGTATGTGTCGAACACTAAGATAGAACATTGAACAACCGAACAATTGAAGTGACGTGCATCAAGTGTACGTGTTCGCGGTAGGGCAAAGATGGTAGAACATTGAAAGATGATATTGAGATGTGCATCACGTGCACGCCTCCGAGAACATTGAACACTAGGCGTAGAACATTGAATACGGTGCTGAACGTGCCCTCGGGCACTTATGTTACGAAAAGACTAAGTAATTACGAAATTATGCTATGAGAACAACTTACGAATGGTACGCGTTGAATACAAGTACGAGATGACTAAGCCGTTGGGCGTCGTGCATCAATATGGATGTGTTAGGGCATAACGCCGACAGAGCTCCCCATATGAATGGTGGATTATGTTTATGGCACGGGAAACCGTTTATGGCACGGGAAATCGTTTATGGAACGAGACTATGTTTATGCAACAGAGGATTTGGTTGGATTGTTATGTGTGTTTGCTATGGCGTGTTTTGTATGGTCAATGGACTCGGATGGCCCGTGCACGGGTACGGCTTCCCTCGAACGGTTACGCCGGGGCGCCGGGACCGTTCGGCCTAGGAGGGAATTATGTGTGGTATTTATGGTGCACAACATTCGGATGGATTGTGACCGTCCAGTGCTGTGATAAGCTATGATATCCGTAAGTTTGGGATCCTTCGGATACTGGGCTAGCAACCCGTATCGAAGAGATTGTAGGCTTACACATATGAGATGCCAAGTCCATTACGGTGCGAAACACCGTGACCTTCATATAGATAGGGCTAGTGGGCTTAGATGAGAGCTGGGTACAGGCGCAGGGCCTGTCACCCATTATGCATATATTTACGTTTATGATTGGTCGGTTGCACGAATCATACGATTGCTTATGTAAGATCTAACCATGGCAGGCTAGGCAAAGAGGAACGGGATGAGCACGAATCACTATGTTATGTTTCAGATTACGTCTAACTGTATCTGCTGCAGGAACACGGTATGTGACACATTTATGATAATGTGCTATGTTTAAGTATTGCTCTGAAACTGATCCTAAGGCTAAGTAGAAAGATCATCAATTAAGATGCATGTTTCACTAAATGATTAAGTGTTTGGTTTGGGTGCGAGCGGGTCTTGATCAGTGCGAAGCGAGGACGAAAGCACTAATCCCCCACTAGTTTATGTGCAGGCTCAGGTTATGATCAGCTCGGGGCGGGGCTTGGCTTGGACGTGCCGAGGCATGGAGTCCTTGGCGTTCAAGAGAAGCTTCCGCATAGGCGTTCGGACTTGCGACATGGAGATGTTCGGCCGAAGACTACTTGGTGGCTATACAGAGGCATAATGTATGGAATAATGTAATCCTTTGTGAGCTAGAGAGATCATGAGCGTTGTAGCCAATTGGCATTTTATGTTGGAATATTCATAGCCTTTGTAATCTTCAGTTCCTTATGAAATAAAGAGATTCTTTTGTTATACTTTGTTTCCTTCCGCTGCGTTTGTTACGAATTTGAGATAATCACTATGTGAACCGTTATCTTGCCTTGCACGAGCGTAACTCCAGGCTCGTGCGGCATCACGCCCCAGCGAGGACGATGATTTGGGTAAAATCTAGCGAGGACGAGCGATTTCCCGGATCGGGGCATGACACACCTTTAGGAGAGAATGATTCATTTCATTCATTACAATCTTACCTCTTTTATTTTCTTTTTGTTCTTCCCCAATTTTAGAGAGCCTTCCCATTGATTTGATCTCCAAATCAAATCATTCCTTCACCAAACCTTCCCTCAATCATTCCCATTCTCCAAAGGAAGGGTGCTACCAAGGATTGGAAGGGGAGTGCAAGGAGGAGTGTCCACTTTGAGGAATCTTTGTATCGGAGCCATGTCCTAAAGGATTTTATTGAGATTCCACTCCCAATAGGTAAAACCCATCCTCTAAATCGATTTCATTTGCATATAAATTAGTTTTGAATCCGTAGGATCCATCCTCATGCATGTGTCCCATTTAGATTCAAATTTGAGGCCATTTGGAGCTCTCTTGAGGATTTTAGATATGTCTTGTGTCCTACTTGATAGATCCCAAATTAGGACACCCCATGTGTATGTATGTATGATAATAGTTTAAATAGATATTTAAATTCAGTTTTATTATGGTTAGAGAGAGGATTGATCTTAGTTAGGATAGTTAGAATGAGTTTTATTTGGATACCTATGTTTGTATCCAAGTATCTTGGCCTATATGTGTTCTTTTGTCAAATTCGTCATAATATTCATCAACGTTTTTATTAACCAAAGCAACTTAGAAATGTCATAACTTTTAGCTTAGAACTCCGATTTATCTCCCGTTTTTTTTAAAAGAACCTTATCGAAGTTAGCTTTCCAAATATATATATTTTAATAAGCCAAATTCTTTCTGTAACTTTCTGTAGAATTATTTGAGTGTCAGCTGTACGAAAGACGAACGTGTTTAAGTATTTTCGCGATTCCGGGAGCTTCCGGACACGAAAATACGATCCATTTAAAGTTTCGGAAAGCTAACACAAATAGCTACAACATATTTTAATCCTAGAATTTAGTGAATGCCCAATTGGTACAGTATTTGTTTTAAGTAGAAGAGTGACTATACGATATATGCATTTTGTGTAACCTATGAGCCTATGTAGTATGGATATTAAATAAATATAGAGTATGTAATGCATGATATGTTAGATGAATGAAATGATATATATATGATATATATGTTCTCTTTACATTAATGTATATATATGGTTGAATGCAAGCATGTAGGAATGCAATTAATATAATGCAAATAAGCAATGCATGAATGAAAGAATGATATACAATGTATGCATGAAAGTATATAATGAATGCTAGATATGAATGCAAGATATATATGTCATGATAGATATGAATGCATAATGTATAAATATTGTAATACAATATATAATGAAAACATGTATGGTAATGTAGAGTATATGATGCAAGCATAAATGAATAGAGAAAATACATGTATATAGGTAATATAGAATGTAATATATGAATGCAAGCATGCAAGATAATGTATTGTATCCATATATGATGTATTAAACTTAAAGATAATGTAATATATGAAAGGAATGGATGATAATATATAACATGATATGTAAGGTAATACAAGGTATGAAATATACGATGTGTGCATGTTTGTATGTCTCTATGTTAATGTATGAAATGATATGAATATACAATGTATGCATATCTATAAAACATGTAGGTAATGCATAGATGCATGAATGAAATAAATGTTTGCAATATGTTAATATAAATACAAGTATCTAATATGCATGAATGTAAGTATAATATAATACAAGTATACATGTATGTATCATGTAAATGTAATATACATGATATGTATGTATGCATGTATACAAGATAAGTATATATGTATGTATTCTATAAACTGAGTTAACCTATAACCTTTTACACACATACATTCATACACCCTTTGACATCATGTATCCCATGTCACATACACCTACCTATCACTAAATTTTAGAACATTAACACATATCCTTTCACACACATGCCAAACTCACACATACTCACTTACTCTTTTACCTCTCTTTCTCTCTCTCTTATATATGTATGTGCCTATATATATAGCTTTCCTATATATATCTATGTATATGAATATGTGAATAGTGATGTATATATATATATATATATATATATATATATATATATATATATATATATATATATATGTGGGATGTACATATAGGTAGCCTATATGTTATGAGTGTATATATATATGTGGGATGTACATATAGGTAGCCTATATGTTATGAGTGTACTACAATATATTAGATATATATATTGTTATGTGTATATGTGTTTGTGGTTTGGCTTAGGCTTGATATAGCCTATAGCCTAGGGCTCTTAGCCTATGGTGTGTCTGTTTGCCTAGTGAGAGTTTAGTTAGACTTGTTTAGTCTTGATTAGGCCTAGAATAGACTAGTTAGACTAGTATAGACTTGTTTGGTTTAGGTTTGACCTAGTTGACCTAGTTTGACTAGTCTAGTTGACTAGAGTTGACCAAAGGTTGACTTTAGCCTAGATTGACCCCAAACTCCATTCGCATGTTATGTGCATTTGCATGTTTTTATAATTTTAAGTTGTTTCAAATGGATGTCAAAAGCGCATTTTTAAATGGTTTTATAAAAGAAGAGGTTTATGTAGCTCAACCACCCGGTTTTACTGATTTCAAATTTCCTGAATATGTTTTCAAGTTGAAGAAAGCTTTATACGGTTTGAAACAAGCCCCTCGTGCTTGGTACGATCGTCTAAGCTCTTTTCTACTTGATAACGGTTTTTCAAAGGAAAGGTTGACACTACTTTGTTTATAAAGTCTTTGAATAATAATATTCTTTTGATTCAAGTCTATGTAGATGATATTATCTTTGGATCTACTGATGAATCTTTTTGTCAAGAATTTTCAAAGTGTATGCAGAATGAGTTTGAGATGAGCATGATGGGAGAGCTGAAGTTCTTTCTTGGACTGCAAATCAAACAAACCAACAATGGGACGTTCATAAATCAAGCTAAGTACACAAAGGATCTACTAAAAAAGTTCGACATGGAAGCAGCAAAGCCACTTAGCACTCCAATGGCGACTTCAACCAAGCTTGATATTGATGAACAAGGCAAACCTGTCGACATACGTAAGTATCGAGGTATGATCGGTAGCTTACTTTATTTAATTGCCAGTCGACCAGACATTATGTTTAGTGTTTGCTTATGTGCTCGTTTTCAAGCCAATCCTAAGGAATCACATCTGTGCGCAGTTAAGCGTATCTTTCGATACCTTAAAGGCACTTCTTCTGTCGGCTTATGGTATCCCAAAACTATGTTATTTGACCTAATCGGTTATTCTGATGCTGATTTTGCCGGATGCAAAGTAGATAGAAAAAGTACTAGCGGCACATGTCATTTCCTAGGAAAAGCTTTAGTCTCTTGGTTTAGTAAAAAGCAAAATTCTGTTGTATTATCAACAACAGAGGCTGAGTATATCGCCCCAGGACGTTGTTGTGCAGAACTTTTGTGGATGAAACAAACCTTAGAAGACTATGGATTGCATTTTTCATATATACCCATTTTCTGTGATAACACTAGTTATATTAATTTGACTAAGAATCCAGTATGTCATTCTCGTACTAAACATATCGAGATTCGACATCATTTTCTTAGAGATCATCAACAAAATGGAGATATAGACCTTGTATACATAGACACACAGAATCAATTAGCTGACATACTCACAAAACCTTTAGCGGAAGATCGTTTCAACTATTTACGTCGAGAATTAGGAATTTTATATATCAATAATATTAATTAATTTTATTTTATTAATAATTTATTCGATACTCATAAACTGTTTTCGAGACAAGCCTAAAAAGAGTCTGTCTGTCACCACGACTACGGTCGAAGCGAAGCGGTATTTAAGAGTTCCCCGATGAACCTCCGTTAGATGGGATAGTACTGCTACAGCTAATCTGAGACAGATGCTGAGTAAAGAATATTAATTTATAAAATAATATTAATTATATTATTTTGAGATTTAAAATTACTAAACTTTGAATTAAGCATTTGAAACGAATTAATGAAAAAGAATGTGGCCTCATTTGAATTATATATATATATATATATATATATATATATATATATATATATATATATATATATATAGCCAGGCAACCCTTGGCGAATTCGGCCCGAATTCGGCCAGAGTCGGCTATATATATATATATATATATATATATATATATATATATATAAATATATATATATATATATATATATATATATATATATATATATATATATATATATATATATATATATATAGCCAGGCAACCCTTGGCGAATTCGGCCCGAATTCGGCCAGAGTTCGGCTGGGTATTTATATATACCAGCACCAACCCGAGGCTTCCTTCTTCTTTATTCTTCCCCACATCCTCATAACAGCAGCTCCGCCCCTCCGAAACCCTAGTTCTTCTCCATCATTGTTCTTCCAATCCTTGTGGAGTTTCTCGTCAAAACTTTGGATTCGTGCGGAGATCATCATCCTCTACAACATATCCAACTCTTAGAAGGTATAATCCCTTCTTTCCTCCACTTTTCAATACTTAGGGTTTGTAGAAAATTTTTGGGAAAGAATGCCTAAGTTCAATCCCTTCAAGAGGAAGAAGACCAATGCCAGTGAAGAGGCATCGTTTCAGATCCGCATACGGATTGCCTCTTTTCTCCGGTCCAATCGTGTGTCGGATGAGTTTTATTTTAAAAATTCCGATCAAGCTTTATTGTGGTACGTCGATTTTATCATGCGTACTATTTGCACCGGGTCGCCGATTAAGTGGACTGTTTTTTCGGATCACCGCCCTTATTTTGAGGCATTAGGGTTACAACATTTTGTCACCTTACAATTCCCCATTGCCACTAATGCCATTAGATTATTCTATTATATTTTTGTGTTAGACACTTTTACAGCAAGGACACGTGTCGGGGGAATTGATATCGAATTCACTGATAAAACGTTAGCGAAAATCCTTGGTATCCCAAACGAAGGTGCCCCGCTCGATGACATCACTGATTTTGATTTTCCCGATGGTACGACACTCGTTAGTTTCAAGAATGAACTTTGTGCCCCCGCACGCGTTCTTCCTGGAAAGTTCAAGGCTAATAACTTAAACTTGTTTAACTACGAATTACATCACATCATCTATTCCACCTTACTTCCAAAACCCACTTCCAAAGATGATGTCACTGCACTTGAGCTTTCTGCTCTTTATCATATTCTTAAGGGGATTCCTTTTTCTGCCCCTAAGATTATCATTCAGATGATGGGTAGATGTCGCGGGAGAGACCGCAACCTATCTTATGCGATGCTTATTCCTCGTATTTTTTAGAGATTTGATATTGATTTATCTACTTGTGCTGTCGACCCTGAGCCCAAGTTTCTCAAACTCTCTCGTCGCAACATTGTATCTGTTCCTCCACCTACTGCACCTACTCCTCCTGCACCTACTCCCACTGCTCCTACAGCACCGGTTCCTCCTCATTCTTACCCTATGACATTTGAGGGTATCCATCAGCACTTATCAGATCTGTAGTCTTTTTATGTTGAGACCTTTAGGGAACACGAGTTCCGTGATGTGACTCGGTTCCAGGTGATTGCCAACTCCTTCGCCGATCTGAGGTTTGCGCAGACGGGTCATTCTGCTAGCTCTCTACCTCAAGACCCTTCTGTTTTTGGCTACCGCATTGACGACGAGGCGGTTCACTCTCTGTTCCAGCCAGGGAACGCCTATGATTGGTATCGTACCGCTGGCGCCACTCCTTGCACTTCTGGCGCTGGTACTTCTAGAGCTGGTCCTTCTGGACATGCTGGAGCTGTAGCTGATGTTGATGATGCTGATGATGAGGTTTGAGATGTTAGATTATTGAGATTGTTACTTTTGTCTCATGTTTACTTGGAAATGCTCCGACATTCCAAGATTATATCAGTACTCTTTTTTTAGCACTTTTTTTATTATGTGACTATTCATGGACATGGTTTTTAATTATGCCTCAGTTTTGGCATTTTAGTCTATTATTCAGCACTTTATATGTTTCAGTATTACGGTAGCACTATCTATCTTTTGCTGCTTCATACTTTCTCAAATACTGCATGTGACAAATACATGCCTGTATTGTGTTCTCCAGACTATCTGTTTTCTTTTACTGTTTATACCATGCCTGTAAAGTTTATTCCTATATTTTTTATTGTGTTTCTTCACTGTTTGTTACTTATGCATTGATTGCGGGGGAGCTTTCTCTTTTGCAATTATTTTGCTAAATGACACCGGGGGAGAAATAAGGATCTAACATTTTTGTGAATACAGGTTATGAACAATTTCTTTTTGGTTACTATTTTGAATTGATTCCAAGCTTAGATGTTATATCGGCAAGGTTTGTCAATTATCAAAATGGGGGAGATTGTTGGCCCATTGGCCATGGTCAAACCCGATTTTAATAATTGATCAAACTCTGTCTCGATATAATTACAAGTCAACTCAGAGGTTTACCTACGACATTTTGGACACTGCTCAACAATGGATATTAACAATGTTCAAGACTGAAGCCGTTTGCCATTCAGAATATACTTCCTGTTAAGCAATATAATTTTTTATTTTATTGAGTCTAGGAATACATTGTACACCGAGTCGTACTGGCAAATAGGCTATCCGAAAACGTTTTTCAAAACCATCATATTCTTTACAAATGACCTACGTTTTTGAAAAATATTCTTTTTACAAAACACTTCTGAAGGATTGTTCAAAAAGCCAAAATTTATTTTCTCCAAAAATGAACTGGCAGACCCCAGGAGAACTCGGACCGAGTTCGGCCAGAGTTCGACCATTTGGAACGTTAGTGAATGTTGGGTTTTTGAACTTGGTCATCCTTCAGTTACGGTTTGTTACAAAGAGTTCTGTCCGAATTCTGTCCGAATTCTGTCAGAGTTCTGTCTTTGGAAAAGCTATAAATAGAGAAGCATTTCGATCATTTCAAAACACCAATTCACTTTCAATCTCTTCTCTTCTTAAGCTTACATTCTTCTAAAAAGTTTTTAAAAGCTTTCATTTTCAAATTCCAAGCCAGTTACAATCCTCTAGTCAATTTGCCAGTGCGGTACGGTCTAGAAGTTTCAAGAGCGATTGTAATCAGAGGCTTGATAGAAGATTTAACTCTTCACAATTGAAGTTGGACGAGTTCTTTGTATCAAAGATCGCATCTGTAGAAGTTGCAAGGACTTCGTATGAAAACTTGCGGGATTTTCCAATAGTGGATTCAACTGGAAGCTAGAGTTCTTCCGGCTGGACTAGTCCTCACAAGAGGGAAACCAGTATAAATCTCGGTATTTACGTTTGCCTTCTGATCACTTTTAAATTCTGTCATTTACTTTTGTGATTATTATTTTATCTGTGATCCAACTGCTAACAAGTTTTTAATTAGCAATATTCCGCTGCCTACTCTATTCACTCCCCCTCTAGAGTATTCTGCTTTACGATTTCATTCCTACAATGGAGACTACCCCAGGTATGAATTACGGCAACAACCGGCGATCGCCTCTGCAGCTGTCAGCCCCAGCTGGGAAACCTCAAGATTATTACAGCAAGTCCAGACATGGTCTCGGTTATTTTACACCAGCAACAATGCCCGAGAGGTCCGATGAGGAATACGAATGGCATTCTCACTCATCCGAATCGCATACATAAAATTTCGATGATAGCATCGGGGATATATTCAGGCAGACATTCTCTGTCAACATGGCATCACATTAAAGAGGAAGACGAAGATCTACTTGAACCTCTTGAATTGGAGTCATGGGTCCGACAACTGGATGCATAATGGGAGAAGCGTTTGAATAATGAGACCCTCCCACTGAAGACGAAGTCATGCAAGTTGACCTCAGCGACGAATCCTCTCCAAAGCCAATCTTCGTCAGTAAAAGCCTGACAAACGACGAACAGGAGTCGCTATTGCAACTCGTTAGAGAATATATCGACGTCTTCGCTTGGAGCTATGAAGACATGCCAGGGCTAAACCCCGAGATCACACTTCATAAGCTTAATATTCATCCGGACGAAAAACCAGTCAAACAACAGAAACGGCGGTTCCGTCCAGACATCATGAACTCCATCGAGGCAGAAGTAAACAAGCTTATAGCTAGCGATTTCATCCGCGAGGAGCAGAACCCGGACTGGGTAGCTAATATAGTACCAGTCATCAAGAAGAACGGAAAGATCCGAATCTGCATCTACTTCTGTAATCTGAATGCGGCATGTCCTAAGGATGAATTTTCTTTTCCAATCACCGACATAATGATCGATAATACGTGTGGCTTTGAGTGCATATCTTTTATGGATGGCTTTTCGGGGTACAATCAAATCAAAATGTCTCCAGATGACGAGAATCATACAACATTTCAAACACCGATCAACGTGTATTGTTACACAGTCATGTCCTTCGGCCTAAAGAACGTCGGTTCTATATACTAACGAGCCATGAGTGTCATCTTCAGATTTCACTTGCACAAGACGGTGGAGTGTTACGTTGACGACATCGCCGTTAAAAGTCGCTCCAAGGGTGATCACTTACATGACTTGAGGACAGTGTTCGACCTTATGCGAGCACACAATCTGAAGATGAATCCCACCAAGTCCTTCCTAGGCGTGTCCAGCAGGAAATTCTTGGGCTTTGTCATTACTTCTCGGGGCATTCATATAAACCCTGATAAGACAAAAGTAATCCTGGAGATGAGTCTACCGAGGAACCTCCGCGAACTTTGTGGCCTTCAGAGAAGACTAGCCTACGTCAGGAGGTTGATATCTAATCTCTCAGGGCGATGTCAACCCTTTACACAACTCATGAAGAAAGGAATCTCTTTTATATGGAATGAGGAGTGTCAACGCGCCTTTGATGACATTAAGGAATACCTGTCGAATTTGCCGATTCTAGTAACCCAGGTCGTCGGAAAGCCTTTTCTGCTCTATGTACGGGCAATGGAACACTCCTTCGGCGCCTTGCTAGCACAGAACAATGATGCAGGACACGAACAAGCCATCTATTACCTCAGCCGAATAATGGTAGGGCCGGAGCATAGGTGCACCATCATGGAGAAAGAATGCATGGCCTTGGTGTTCGCCATTCAGAAAATATGACACTATGTGACAGGGCAGACCATCCATGTTGTCTCACGGGTTAACCCCCTCAGGGTTCTCATGACCAAGCCTGGCGCACTCAGTTCTCGTCTAGCCATCTGGACGATACTGTTGTCCCCCTACGATATGGTTTTCGTTCCACAAAAGGCTGTCAAAGGTCAAGCCTTGGCCGACTTCTTAGCAGCCCATCCAGGCTCGGAAACAACCAAAATCTATGAAGAAATCCCAAACGAAGTCGTTAACTCAAACATGACTTCACATCATGATGTTTGGCGAATGTTCTTCGACGGTGCTTCAAGGACGGGGTCCCAAGGTGATATCATCGCTGGAGTCGGGATAGTATTAATTTCTTCCTCTGGATTGGTAGTCAATCGGGCATACTCTCTTACTGAACCCTGTTCAAATAATATAGCTAAATATAATGCTCTGGTCATCGGGCTTCGACTCACAAAAGAGGTGGGGGTCGAATACCTAGTGTTTGCCATAACAAAATCAACGACAGATATTACAGAACACTGAAATTGATACAAACTCGCCTGTACAAAGAAGAGCCTAGAAAGAAATCCTAGGAAACAATCTAAGTATAATTGTTTAGTTTTGATTCTGGGGGGTGACGGTAGAGGCTCGGGAAAGTGCTATCAACTCTGCCTTACTCTGTGGACTATCTGATGCAGTCTCTAGCTCGTGAAGATATTGCTTTTTTCTTGAAGGTTGCCAGCCTTTTGCAGGGGTGTGGCACCCTGCTATTTATAATAGGATGTATTTTGAGCCGCATAGACGGTTTGCGGCCACGTGGCGGATTAGCACGCGAAGACCCGCTCTTTGGCTGCCATCTGTCGATTTTGTTGGGATTTTGTTGTAGCAAATCTGGATAGTTGAGGACTTGGTCAGATTGCCACGTGTCCTGCAACATATAGTTTTCTTAGTCTTCAATCATGTGGGGTCGCATGAGACTCATGCGGCTTGGATCACAGTCATTCTTGGCTGCATGAAGTTTGAAAACTTTGGGTCCGCATAAGTCTGAGCCGCATAAGGTTCATGCGACTTAGATGATACTCTTCTGGCCGCATAGAGGCATACAAATCCTGCTTTTGGGCGACGTCTCACGTCTTATCTTTTTTGTCGAAGTGTCAGAACTGTCATATTTTGCTAAGACTTGTCAGCTTTATCGGTCGAACTGCTCCTCTTGGCCGTATATCTTCCTTCTACAGCTGTTTGTCGACGGGCCGCATATGTCTTTGAACAGTCATGCGGCTTTCCTTCATGCGAATCTGTTTGGCCCAAAGTACCTATACGGTAATTTGTAATCCGCATGAACCCCATATTTTTCATGCTTCTACAATACCCCCTTCAAAGTTTTCAAATTACAAATTTTGAATACTTTGAATAAGAAGCATGAAAATATGTCAAGCCATAGGGAGTCTTCAAGTTCCAGGAAATTTTTTCGAACTGTAGAGAGATCTTGAGCCGCAGAGAAATCTTGAGCCACATAACAAATCTTGAGTCGCAGGGACACTTCGAGCCGCAGAGAGCCTGCCAGCTGTCTGCTGTATTTTATTTTCCCGATTCGATTTTGGATTTGGGTTCTCTTTCCGAGATAAAGTTGACGGTTACTAGGGATAAAATCCCCAAACGTCTTCATTATTTTTAATGATCTCGAGAATCGAAGCGGCACTTTTCTTGGAAACCATATAAATAGGGGTTATTTTGAAGAGAAAACTTTCTTTTTTACCTTCTTCTCTTTCATCTTCGTCTTTCTGTCTTCTGTCTTAAATGGCTCCAAAAGCTTCCAAGTCGACTACGGCCAAAGGAAAGGGGCTTGCGTCTCCGTCGAAAGCGGCGGACTCTTCTTCCATTCATTCCGACGTGCACCTTCCCATCAAAGGTAAGGACAGTGGGAAGACGATGGCCATGTCGTATGTTTTTATACGCATGCCCGTGCTATATCATTTTCTGTGCAATAGGCTTGGTTGATGCGTGCCCTATCTCAGTTGGACCACATGTGTTCTGTATGATAGGACCGTATAAGCTGAGTCGCATAAGTGCTGCATAAATGACCCAGGACTAATCTGCATAAATACTGCATAGTTGTGCCGCATAGGTTTCTCTTGATTGAGCCGCATGGGTGTTTCATATCTCGTGCCGCAGGAGCACTTCGAGTCCAAGCCGCATCAGTGCCTCATTACTGAGTTGCATGAATACTTTGTGACTGAGCCGCATAAGTGCCTCATGAGATCCTGACTGAACCGCATGAGCACCCTTTTTTGATTGAGCGGCCTAAGTGTCCCCCGACTGTGCCGCATGAGCATATGACCTAATCGCATGAGTTTCATGTTCTTTTAAGCTGCTATGTCGCATAGATTTTGCTTTGGCATGGTTTGAAAGGACGAACTTCTAACTTTTACCTCTTCTCTGTCTTTTGCAGTGAACTTGCCCCTAGCTCCCTCGGGGGAACTCTTGATAGGATATGCTCAATCTGCGTTGGGTGTAAGATTTGACCAAATAGTCGAACGTGTGTCGACTCCGATTACCCGAGATCAGCCTGAAGATAGGTTAAGGGAGATCAGGAACCAATCATTTTTTTAATTACTCAGTATGATGAATTCCGGAAAGCTAGGGGGCATTCATCTGAAGCCTTCATTCTTGTTTGGAGATGCTATAGTTATCTCGAATCCTCGCGCCCTGGAGCTTTTTGAGAGCTGAGATTTTCTTTTCAATGGGCTACTGATTCATCTTCCTCAGATGGAACGCTATTTCTCTCTGTCAAGTTTCAACATGGTACCTATCGACATACGAATGGCGAACCCCATTACTCAGGACCGGTAAGCCATCTTCGTAGGCAATATCCATTACAATAGACGAGTGCGGTCAGCGGTCGCGACCAGGGAGCCGGTCAGTTGTTCTGTCGTCGGGCTAGCCCCTGGTAGTTTTATAAATGACCTGAGGCCCAATAATCGACTCTCTGAGGCTGACACCTTCCTGAACCAGATTGCCCGTAAAGGATTGTATCCCACTGGTAGACTGTCGCTGCAGAACTGGATGTGTCGTTCCCCTCCATGGGTCAACTTGACGCTCTGGATCCTGTCGACTTATGGGGATATTTTACAGCAGCTTGGCCTCTATTACGCCATAAGGGGCACTTGCTTTGGCCTCCCTATGAACGCAAAGCTGTTTATAGCGCTCCTCGAGATGTACAATTGTCGTACGGGGACCTTTTATGTAATGCTCCGCTCTGTACGACGCATTACGCTGAAGCATTGACTCAATGAGTCGCGTTGACGCAAGGAAATGTATCGATACAAAACGATACGAGAGTTAAGTTGTCCCGAGCAATGCATCAAACTAAGTTGATGCGAAGAGTTGCCTTGCCCCGAAAGAATGCATCGAGTTGAATCGATGCGAAGCGCCGCGTTGCCATGAAGGATGAGTGCGTTGAATCAGCTCAAAGATTCTAAGAAATCGAATCGACCAATGCGCAAGTCCAAATCGATGCAAGTATTGATTTTAGTTGGTTTCGTGTGCAGGTTATACTTTGACGGGAAAATATTAGAGGTCGATCTTTTGACATATTTAGTAAGGGGTCCGTGAAATCAAATCGTCGCCTTGCGACGGGCCGAGACTTGGACACGCTAAGGCAAATCGGACGTATAACTCAACGAAGTACGAAGTGCTCGAATGGCTAAGTCAGGAGAGTGGCCGTGCAACAAAGTTATGAAATCGAGCCGCATCGGCTCGGCGAAACGACGAAGGCGAATCGACTCAAGGTGGGAGGATTGACTTCTTTTTACTTCTTAATTCGATAAGTCAAATATATCATTGTATGCTAAAAGTTAACCCGTGAAACGCCGGGCTACCCAAACAAGAGAGAGAAAAGAAGGAGAGAAAAGAAAGTAAGGAAAGATAAAAGAGAAACTCCTTTAGTCCATTCCGGCGCGAATACGCCCACGACCTTCTATAGTTAAGGAACGATGGGTTAAAAGTGTAGGCGCGTATGCATCCCGCATAGAGATCCTGCTTAGAGATGCACATATAACATGACAGGGAAGGAATACGGCGTATTCACCTTGCGTCGGTACGAGGACGAGTGCGTCGACATGGTAAGTCGCGCCACGAATCAAAC
Organism: Iris pallida; assembly: GCA_029216955.1. Taxonomy (NCBI): domain Eukaryota; kingdom Viridiplantae; phylum Streptophyta; class Magnoliopsida; order Asparagales; family Iridaceae; genus Iris; species Iris pallida. Next base: position 4,595,939 of record JANAVB010011396.1, on the reverse strand, counting down.
ACGAGATTGTTTGTTTGCTTGCCTATTCAATTCGATAACATGCTGCTATGATAAATTGTTTTACGCTTTCGAAGATGCCATGAAATTGACCCTAAGGAGAACATAGCAAGATCATAAGCTAAGTTGCATGATTCAACATAAATATAAAAATGTCAGTTTGGAAAGATGATCTTTGCTTCAGTACATGCGAGGACAAACGTACTGATCCCCCACCAGCTTCATGCAGGGTACAGGGAATGGATTGCTCGCGGCGAAGCGTTGCTTGAACGTGTTAAGACTTGGAATGCCGAAGCGCATTGAAGCGTGCTATCGCATTGACGCTCGGACTACGAAGCTGGATTGATGCGGCCGAGATATAGAAGGCATGATGTATGGAACGGTGAAATCCTTTGTGGACAAGAGAGAACCTGAGTGTTGTAGCCAATCTGGCATATATTGTTAGGCTATCGAAAGCCATTGTAATCTCAGTTTCGGATATCAATAAAGAGAATTGTTTCCTATACTCTGTTTTTCCTATCGTTGTTAATATCGAATCAAAAGATAACCATTTGAGAACTTGTCACCTTGCCTTGCACGAGCGCAACTCCAGGCTCGTGCGGCATCACGCCCCCTGCGAGGACGATGATTCGGGTGATTCCGGGTCGGGGCGTGACAAATTGGTATCAAAGCTCTAGGCTCAATTTCCTCTGGACGCTCGCTTCATTACAATTCTAAAAGTTGTCCACCACCACTTGATACCACTCTTGACTCTACTCGATGTCGTACTGGATGTTTCATACAATAAGTCTAATACAATCGTATAATTTTGCCGCATGTGTTTTGAAAATTACATGATGTTTGCTAAGAAAGTCGCGAAGGGTATATTGCATTGAATGCAAACGAGCCGTAAAAATGTTAGTTGCTGCAAGCGCAACAAATTGTGAAATACGATTTGAGATGTTGTCGCAATGTAACATGTTGAATGAGAAATAAAATGATGCATGAAGTGCAGTGAGTTAATGTGAATATGCGTTAAAATGAAAGTGAGAAGTGATAAGCCAATACCGAATGTGTTAAAACGGATTATACATTGACTTGGAAAGTCGAGAGTAATTCGTTGTACGAGGTGCGGTAAATGTCGAAAATGATCGTTACACGATGTGCAACGCATATTAAAAGTAAAATTATTGCACGTGGTGCAACGCATATCAAATTAATCGTTGCACGAAGTACAAAGAAAATTGGAAATAAATCGTTGTACAAAGTGAAATGAAAGTGTCGAAAATAAATCGTAGCACGATGTGCAACGCGTATCGAAAGTAAAATTTGTTGCACGGGGTGCAACGCATATCAAATAAATTGTTGCACGAGATGCAACGTAAGAAAAGAATTGAAATCGTAAGTCGATTGAATGAATCGTTCGGTTGCACACCAAACTTATGTTGGCAAACGAGAACATTGACCGAGTTGCGTCGGATTTGATAGAATCAATGTTACGGTTGTGATCAAGCACGATCACTGCGGAAATCGTGAGTCGGAAGAGAACGTTGGTCTATACTAAGTATAATGCGAGGGAAATGGCTTGAGTTCCGAGTGGTATATGCCATACCACGTAGGCGATGAATGACTCGATTTCGAGTGGTATATGGTATATCACTTGTGCGATGAATTGCATCGACGCGTTTTGAGAATTGCGGAAGAATTGTCCGCAACGGACGGGGGAGTACCGAGACTCGATTGAAAATTTTTATGGCGATATATTGATGCAAGTATTCTTCGAAAAATCGGTTGGGACGATAAGGCGAGACTCGTATAGATGAACGATACGTCGGACGAAAGTTATAAGTTTGTCGGACGACCGAGACTAGCGAAATGATTATGCCTTGATGCAATAATCAGATCGACGGAAAGGGAAAACTCGAGCTTACGAATCGAATCGCACGACTTGCGATTTCGATAGAAATATTGGGCGATATAAGTTGTAATCGAACCGCACGATGTGCGACTTCGGTGAAGAGTTGGTTGACGTGAGTAATCGTGCCTAAGAAATAGTTGGTTACGTTACGGTGAAACTCATTTGAGTACGACTGAAAAACACGTAAAACTTAGAGGGCGAGATCGTATAACTTGAGGGCTCGATGTTGGATAATCGGTAACTCAGTTACGCGATCAAAGTATAGCGGGATGCGACGAATCAGAGAACGAGTAGATGCGTATGAAAAAGTTTGTTGCGAACTTGGATGTATGCAATACGAGTTAAGTTGACGTTGAAACGGATTCAAAGTTGACCCTTATGCTATCGAAATTGATACGACGTATCGAGATCGATACGTAAGTAAACGTAAGGACGATGTGAGAATACAAAATGGAGTACGCCTTGCGCTATTGAAATTTTGTAAGTAACAATACGAGAAAGAACGGACTAGTTGATCGTGAACTTTGCGATTGATCGAGACGAGACTATAAGTCATCGACGATTGCTCGATGCGTATAGCATCTCGTGTGTCGACTTGCGAATAAGATAGACTCGAAATCGATACAAGTAGATATTTTTTAAATTGCAAAATCATCAACGGTAGTGTATGACTAGACTCGGAAGATAGTTGCGTATCAGTTGCGCCGATAGAAGTAATTTTGTCCAAAATTGGGTAGTCGCATAGAATTGTCGGAACGTGATTTGGCTCCAAAATAAGATATAGTATGGTTCGTAGTAAACTGTCCTTCGGTGATGATCTACAGTTATCGAGCGTAGCTTCGGGGCAGCTGACCCTAGAAGACTTGACCGCCAAATCAAATTGATTGCTGCAGACCGTAAGACGACCCATGCGATATCGCATATGAGATTACACCGATAACAAATATAACACGGTGCATATTGACGATAAGTCTAGGCGATCAAGAATTGTTGGAACAGCTTTCGATTGAGAATGATATAGTTAGATTTTGAGTATTCATCGGATGAATGCTCGAATGGTTATGTTGGTCGACGATCGAACTTGAAATTTACTAACGAACTTGGTGATGCGAGTAGGCGATTGCGAGGAACGTGCTACGCACGAGAGGGAACGATAAGGGAATGACCTATAAGTCATGTCGTTAGATTCGGATTCACCTTGCAATTGAGCTTGCGTGAATCGAACTTGTATTCGATGTTGCTAGACGGATAAGTTGGGAATTTGGCTAGTAAATTCCTACTCGTTAGGAAAGCGAATGTAAGACGCGTCGTAAAGACCTTCGTGCTAAGGCGATCGTTGCCTTGAGCACCGTCGCCTTGATGTAAACTTTCATGTCGGATAGATTGTGGCCTTTGTGCAATGTCAATTTAAAGTTGCGTCTGGAGAAGTTAAGCACGGGGACTATGTAAGTAACCTAGCAGACGTAGTCCTGAATGTTGATGCGATTGCAAGTCAATAATGGAAATCGTATCGAGATAAGTTGCATAAGCAAGACTTCGAAAATAGTTGGGTGGTGACTTCGAACGCAAGGCGTTGCGGAGACTCGTTGTGATTGGATGCGCGACGGCTCGACGCGACGCATCGAATTGATAGTCCCGATGAAACATACGAAATGAGAAAGGCGATTTTGAATCGCGTTGCGTGCAGTAACTTTATTGAATGAATCACGTATGTAACAATATGCATATGCAATGAAATTATGAGAACAAGTGCTAAGGATAAGTCCGAACGAGAGTACGAGATGGCAAGCATAGGTTTGAAATTTACCTGTCAGCTTTGTTCCAATTTGCTACCACTGGAATTGGTCAAAATACATATATCTTCGGGACGCCTTGAATATAGGTATGGATCCAAATTGAGTTGTATACAAAATTCAAATAGAGCTGCAGGGATGACTTTGAAATGTTAATGAAAAGCTTGCGAGATAGTGTAAAACTGAACAACATTGGTGGGACGAGATCGTGAAACGATCTACAAAACACTTAGTCGGAGTGTTGGTTTTGGTTCGAGGACGAACCTTATTTTGAGTGGTATATTCTGTAATGCCCCGCTCCGTACGGCGCATTACGCTGAAGCGTTGACTCAATGAGTCGCGTTGACGCAAGAAAATGTATCGATACAAAACGATAGGAGAGTTAAGTTGTCCCGAGCAATGCATCAAACTAAGTTGATGCGATGCCTTGCCCCGAAAGAATGCATCGAGTTGAATCGATGCGAAGTGCCGCGTTGCCCCGAAGGATGAGTGCGTTGAATCGGCTCGAAGATTCTAAGAAATCGAATCGACCAAGACGCAAGTCCAAATCGATGCAAGTATTGATTTTAGTTGGTTTCGTGTGCAGGTTATACTTTTACGGGAAAATATTAGAGGTCGATCTTTTGACATATTTAGTAAGGGGTCCGCGAAATCAAATCGTCGCCTTGCGACGGGCCGAGACTTGGGCACGCTAAGGAAATTGGACATTTAACTCAATGAAGCACGAAGTGCTCGAATGGCTAAGTCAGGAGAGTGGCCGTGCAACAAAGTTATGAAATCGAGCCGCATCGGCTCGGCAAAACGACGAAGGCGAATCGACTCAAGGTGGGAGGATTGACTTCTTTTTACTCCTTCATTCGATAAGCTAAATATATCATTGTATGCTAAGTTAACCTATCGACGCCACGGGCGTGGTCCGATCAGAGATAAATCATAGTGTGAGTCGAACACTAAGTTAGAACAATTGAAATAAAACGTGCATCAATATGCACGAGTCGCTATGGGACATTGGATATCGCATAGGCGAGCGCCTCGGTGCGCAAGCCGTAAGAACATGGGATAACTGTACTCGGCGAGTGCCTTAGTGCACGAACCATACCGGGCCTTCGCGCACGAGTTAGACGGCTAGAACATTGAAAGACAATAGGCGAGCGCCCTAGCGCGCTAGCCCGAACATTGAATGCTAAGTTATAGAACATGGAAATACGGTCGAAACGTGCCTACGTGCACGGGATAATAAAAAGATGGCTTCGTTGCGAGAGAATACAGTTATGGCATGAATGTGGCAGAACTGTCGGATATGACATGGTGCCTCGAAAGGTGTTCGAGACCTTCGGGTCGTTCGATTGATGAGCATTGAGTTGAGGCACGATGCCATTGAATCATTGAAACGAAGTATGAAACGTGAGAACGTAGAAAGTTAACGGAAGAAATATGAGATGATAAAGTCTGAGTCTTGGACTCAAGGCTATGCTTGGTTGTTTGAATGATAGTACGTTGCATGGTCGAATGGAATGGACTTGAGATAATTGCGATGATATCTTCCGTACATGGAACGTTCCCTCCGAACGGGCGCACCAGGGCACCGGGACCGTTTGGCCTATGAGAGATGTAATCTTTGATAGGCGCACATCTGCGAAGCCCGATTAGCACTCAGTCGTAAATGTGAGAAGCCGCAAATGATGGTAGGCACACGGTAAGTTTCGGTTGTTGGGATAGCAACCCAACCCGTGAAACGCCGGGCTACCCAGACAAGAGAGAGAAAAGAAGGAGAGAAAAGAAAGTAAGGAAAGATAAAAGAGAAACTCCTTTAGTCCATTCTGGCACGGATACGCCCATGACCTTCATATAGTTAAGGAACGATGGGTTGAAAGTTTAGGCGCGTATGCGTCCCGCAAAGAGATCCTGCTTAGAGATGCACATATAACATGACAGGAAGGAATGCGACATATTCACCTTGTGTCGGTGCGAGGGCGAGTGCGTTGACTTGGTAAGTCGTGCCATGAATCAAACACGAGATTGTTTGTTTGCTTGCTTATTCAATTCGATAACATGCTGCTATGATAACATGTTTAACGCTTTCGAAGATGCCATGAAATTGACCCTAAGGAGAACATAGCAAGATCATAAGCTAAGTTGCATGATTCAACATAAATATAAAAATGTCGGTTTGGAAAGATGATCTTTGCTTCAGTACATACGAGGACGAACGTACTGATCCCCCACCAGCTTCATGCAGGGTGCAGGGAATGGATTGCTCGCGGCAAAGCGTTGCTTGAACGTGTTAAGGCTTGGAATGCCGAAGCGCATTGAAGCGTGCTATCGCATTGACGCTCGGACTACGCAGCTGGATTGATGCGGCCGAGACATAGAAGGCATGATGTATGGAACGGTAAAATCCTTTATGGGCAAGAGAGAACCTGAGTGTTGTAGCCAATCTGGCATATATTGTTAGGCTATCGAAAGCCATTGTAATCTCAGTTTCGGATATCAATAAAGAGAATTGTTTCGTATACTCTGTTTTTCCTATCGTTGTTAATATCGAATCAAAAGATAAACTATTTGAGAACTTGTCACCTTGCCTTGCACGAGCGCAACTCCAGGCTCGTGCGGCATCACGCCCCCTACGAGGATGATGATTTGGGTGATTCCGGGTCGGGGCGTGACATTTTATACACCTGCTGGGGAGATGGGGCTCGCCCTTCACGAGATGCATGATGTCTCTAAGTTGCACTGGGGGCATGAAGCTTATGAAGAGTATACTCCCACGAATGAGGAGTTTAAGGAATTAGAGCGATTGTTTCCTGGGTTCCTTGCCGTTTACCGGGAGGTGTTATGTCATCATAGCACTTGTCAACAAATGTCAAAGAAGAAGGATGAAAGTTATGAGGGGACTCTTCCTTACACCAAGGCCTGGGTTAGTTACTTGTTTGACCTTGGCGCCTCGGGCCGGGTCGTCCCTCGGAGCCCCTAGACTCATGCTGGAGTGGACGCTCAGGTGCAAAGTGCCAAGAGAACCAAAGGTTCTGGTGACAGATTCGGAAGCCAGTCTGACACGTTCAACTACTTCTATCAAGATACCCAACCCTTGTCCTATAAAGTCATCTTGGCTGGATTTCTAATAATATGGCTGAGGATTTGTGTGGTCTCAGGGGGTGCTGGCTTGATTGAAAGAATCAGCCGTAACCTGATCCTCCCTGCTGTCAAGTTAGTTTTCGGAGGTAGGCTAGCTCTACTCCCAACCATGGTGTGCAACATTCATCGGGGTCTTCGTATCTTTACGACCAGAACCATAGCTTGTGACGTTACGAAGAATTTCCACCGAATTGAGCTACCCTATCATTATCTGATGGTGTGGCTGTTATTGTACTGCCCTTCTCTGATGCGACCTGGTCCTGAGGGGAATGCGACGATTCACGATGCATTCATTTATCAATATCATGATATACCTTGGGCCTATTTGACAATGTTCGAATACCGTGTTATGCTCGCGCGGGTAGACAGCTATTCCTTCTTCGTGTCGGTCCCGCCTTTCACTGATGAGGAAATGAGGCATCTTCATCTTGATGGCAGTGTCGCTCCCCAGGTTTTATCCGAGAAGATGTTCCGCTGGTTGCAGAATATCCGTCCTGCACATCTGGTGTACCACAATTGTAACGTTGCCTTCTTGGAACCCTATTTGTCCAGCCGGTTCTCTAGATAATTTGGGTACTGCTAATTGCTTTTAGACAACTCGAGTTCCTATTTAGGTTACGAAGGCAGCGTCATAGATGGTATTCGGGCATGGCATTATTATAGTGTCGCACGTACCCAGACCATCTTCTCTCTTCCTGATACCAGGGGTTTAGTGCGCATTTCGTACATGACAGCCCTCTACCACGTCTCTGTGAATGGGCCTCCCCACAATTTTGATGCGAGTACAAGTTTTATAACCGGTACTAAGCTGGTGGAAAAGCGCGAGGAGTCCAAAAAGAGGAAGAGGGTAGGGAAGACGAAGGCCGTTGCGATCTCTGATTCCGATTCTACTGATACAGCAGAGGAAGATGAGTGCAACGATTTGTTGCCTTATGCAGATACTCCGATGGTGCGCTTGCTTTCCCTTGTGCCGAGCCCTTCACCTAAGCGAAGTAAGTGCGGACCCTCTGTTGCTAATTGGCCTCGTTCTAAAAAATGGGTCGCGTTTAAGAGTCAGCGTTCTGACCCTGTGGGAGAGGGCTGTGATACCGAAACCCTCCCGGGGGTAAGTTTCATTCCGGTCGACTACCATGTTACTTCTGGTATTTTATCTTATCGTTTTTCTTTCTTTCTTTCGTGTAGGCTTTTGAAGACATAAATCCTTTGGAGCTCGGTGCTGCTTTTGAGACTTCTCTAGTTACGGGCACCCTGGTCGAAGAAGGCGCTAGTCTTACAGAGTCAAATATCGAGGCTGGAGGGTCACGATTGGTCGCAACCAACCCAGCTTCATCTACTTTTGGATTGACCGGGGCTGGAGTGACAGATGTAGGTGATTCAGATGTTGCTGTAGTGAAGGATATAGGGGTAATAGAAGGAATCATGACCGTCCAGAGCGAGTCGCGGACTCTACCGCCCTCCCCTGGTAAGTTATGTCATATTCTTACCGACGAGGAGGTTCATTCGCTCCTTCTTCATATCCTTCGAGTCATGCTGATGGTTGGTTGTTCTGGACCTACAGGCCTTGCCTCTCCGCCAACGATAGTGGATATGACCGCAGAGGAGGGGATAGCGGACGACGTTGAGACAGACCTCCTGCCGAAGAGAAGAAATGGGCCTCCCCTCCTTCAAATCGAAAAGAACCCTGCTGAGCTGAGTTCCGAGCCCCTTATACCACCAACGGCAGAGGCGGTGGTTCCTATACCAGCATCGGTGGGTACAGGGTTGGTTGAAGCTGTCTCTTCCTCGGAGACTGAACTTGCCGCTCTGTCTAGTCTTTAACTTCTTCGGGTTGCGGAAGAGGAGATCACTGCTGTGCGGGAGTCTCATTGCTCGAAATTTGTTTTCCTTTTGACAGGATCATCAAGCTCAAGTGTGCCTCCTTTCCAGATGCCTTCAACTTCCTTAGATGCTATCCCTTCGACACCGTTCTCCCCGGAGAACTTGGACGAATCGTCAAGGGACATAGTCGAGAGCTTTTATCGTCACCTGAAATGGGGGGTCGAGGCTGCTTTAAGGAGAGGGATGCCATTTGCCGTGGCCCACCACTGCGCCCAAGGCCAGATTGTCCTGCTAAAGATGCTTCCGGGAGGAGAAGGGGTGGCTGTCCTTCTGGAGCACAAGCTGGCAGAGGCTAATCAGTGCCTAATCCAGTTATAAAAACTGCGGCAAGACGATGTGTCTGCCAAGGTGGAGCCGGAATGTGCTTTCCTTGTATCAGTCGTGGTGTGACGACCCGTTACCCAAATTGTTGGGTCGGGCCGAGTCATGTCCAGCCTGCGTTTGGGATAAAACGCAGTAAGCTGTTCTAGAGATAACAAGATAAGACTAAATGTGCTAACAGTTCTATAAGTGAATAAAATTCATAAATGCTCCAAACACAAAAGTCGTCTCATATAGTAAAATGTCCAAAGTACAAGTCTGAAATGTAAAACTGGATACATGTCCAGTTACAAAACACGTAGTCTAATACATGACTACTCTCAAAAGTCTAAAGCAAAAAGACAACTAGGCGAGGTTCCCCGCAGGAACATCCTCGTAAAGCAAAGCCGGGTCCTCGGCAGTATCACCATAATATGAGTCGTAGAGTAACTCCTTCTCAGTAAGGACACCTACAACATTATTTTGTCAGGACGGGAGCAAGTACTGAATCTAACAAACATATAATACTGATAATGTGATGAAAAGAAATGACATATCATGTTTGTTCAGTTTTAGGTACATTTTATCATGGCAATAGATATTCATTTTAAAGTTTAAAACTGTAGTAGGTGAGTGATCAGTCAATAGGTAATCAGGATGTACAGCGGTACATATCAATTTTCTGATGTGCACATACGTACACATAACTACATCGGTGTATATCCATACACAAATGCGGGACCAGACATACGATACTGATACATATAGAATGTAAAGGTGCTCGATAAATACATACGAAGAAGGGGGTCATGATCACGTACACTACTAGCAGTTTCCCCTTAAACCGTTATTTAAGCATGTGAGAGAGATATGAAAAGTAGCCTAAACATGGCAGAGACAGAAAGTAATACAACATGTAAAGTTCTAACTTGCTACCCCAAGGATCAGCATTTAACATGGTTGGTGAATCACAGTTTATGGTTTATAGCATTATGTAAAGTTTGTAGAAAGTACTTGCCTCTAGCAAAGCAAAGCAAAGCAAGCTGCGATAAAAGTGCTATAGATGTCTGGTAACTCGTCACTGTAGAAATAAATATATAAACTTAGTCTTTACACTTAGCTAAAACGCTAAGGCACTAATTGGTGAAACACGACTTGTGATTGGGCACCTAGCCAAAATGATGATTTTAGCATAGGAGACCAATGTGGGGTGACTCACTACTTTAACTAACTTTCTAGGGTCTTTACAATAGTGAGGGGTGAGGTTCAATACGGCTAAAACTCAAAATAGCACAAAAAGTTGCAAGTCGTAATTAATCAATAAATAAATCAAATGATCATTGTGTTTCAACAATTTTTGAGATAGACAAAAAGCTTATTTTTACATAAAATAAAGTACCAAAAAGATCCTTGTTAATTATAGAAATTTATTATAATTTTTCTGGAATTTATTAACCAGTACAAGTATTTTATAAAAATTAGTTTTCCTAAGTATACAGAAAATGAGTTTTGGTTTCATATGCCAAACTAGTGGGAAAACTGTAAATTAAATACTATAAAAATTATACTAAATTAGCTAAATTAACATAGTATCTAAATACTATTTTTCCAGAATTTTAGCAATAATTTAAGTATTTTTAGAAATTCAAAAACAATATTGCACACAAATAAAATTAAATAATTAATTATCTGCGTATTTTGTCCATGTATATAATTTGAACCAAAGTTCAAATACAGGATCCAAGGCCATGAATCAAGTCCAATATGACTTGTACAGGTCTTGAATGTGTAAAAACACATTTGGGCCCAAAAACCCATGCTAGGCTTGGACACCAAATGGTTGCAGTAATTTAAATATACTAAAATACAAATTGGTAAAAGTGCAAAGTAAATATTAATATTTTAATAAGGTAAAATTATACATAGTGGATATATACATACATATGCTAAAAATACATACATACATACATATATATATATATATATATATATATATATATATATATATATATATATATATATATATATATATGTATATATATAAGAAAATACTTAATTATAGAGTATATATATATATATATATATATATATATATATATATATATATATATATATATATATATATATATATATATATATATATATATATATATATATATTTATATATATATATACAAATATTGTATACATATATATAATAGTATATATATAATAATATATATATACACATGAAAATATATACATATATACATATATGTATATATGTATAAAAAAAAAACATATATACATATATGTATATAAATACAAATATATATATAAAAATTTACTAACTATAAAATATATATACATATATAAAAATACTGCCTTTATACAGTATATACATATATATATATACAAATATATGTATATACATATATATAAAAATATATATATAAATAACCGAAAAAAAGAAAAAGAAAAAAAAGAAAAAGAAAAAGAAATAAACACAACAGCACAGGGGCTCGAACTCGGCCCACAGCGCGCGGGGGGGGGGGGGGGGGGGAGGGGGGGTTGACTGGGTCGGGCTGGCCAGGGGGTCAGCCCGTTGGGTGTGTTAGGATTAGGTTTAGGTTAGTTTTATTTAGGTTAGGTTAATTAATATATAAAAAAATAATAAAATCAATCCTGTGTCCGGACAGTTAGGGACACAGGAATCTACGTGTCCGTGCTATGCACGACACGTACGAGCGTCTATTTACGTATCCAAACACTGGACTAGTATCCCCGTGTCTTGGCGAACCACGCACGTGGATTCGAGACACGGACGACACGAAATGAGTCATGTTACTCACGTGTCCGGCGTCGAAGGGGGGTTTGTCGAGCGCTGGACGGCGGAGGAGCGGTCGGGGCGGTGGCGCTCCGGTGGCGATTGACTCGCCTTGCTGCGGCGAACACGTCGACGGTGGTGGATGGGGGTGGCGACCGTCGTTTGGGGCTGGACGGGGGCTCGCCGGAGTTAGGGTTATGGCTAGGGGTTTGGGAAAGAAATGGGGCGGTGGTCGTCGGAGTTGGGTCAGGGTGATGGGGGTTGGGTCGGGGTGAGTGAGGGGGTCATTTATAGGGGCTTAGAGTCGGTCGAACGGGGCTAGGTCGGCCGGAAATGGCGGGGGGCAGCTGGCCGGTCGTCGGCAGCTGGCCAGTCGTCGGGGGTGGGTAGGATTAGGGTTTAGCAATAGGACCCCTATAGTTTAGGAAATTACACAAAGGTCCTAGCAGTTGCCAAATACAAAATACAATTTGCATTCCACACTTAAAGACAATTAATTAATTACAAACTGATATTAAAACAATTCTAATAATTATAAAACTATATTAAAATATTTTAGAAAATTATAAAATGATATTTTTGTATTTAAGACTCATTTAAAAATCATTTAAAAATTCTAGAAAAATTCCTAAAAATCCTAATAATTATTTTAAGGCTAAATATGACATTAAAAATTAATTAACACTTAACAAAATAAAATTTAAAAAACAGGGGCTTACAAGTCTTTCCTCCTTGAAAAATTTCGTCCTCGAAATTCACAAGGATTGAAGACCCTACAATATTCTAACATAGCAAGCAATGCAATAAAATGACTAAGGCTGCGATCGAAACTAACCTTTAAGGTATCAAGCGGGAACGGGTGGTTCCGTCGCAGCGTTGGATCGAACAAGTAAGGGTATCTCTCCCTCATGTCCGACTCCCTCTCTTAAGTAGATTCACCTGGAGAGTGACGGCTCCAAGCTACTCGTACTAAGGGTGTAACCTTGTTCCTCAGCCTCTTCTCTCTCATGTCTAATATCTCCACTGGCTGCTCAGAAACTGTAAGGCTCGGTCCGACCTCCAACTCTGAATGATCTAGCACATGAGTGGGGTCTGGAACATATCTCCTCAGCTGAGATATGTGAAAGACATCGTGAACTCCTGCTAGGTTGGATGAAAGTGCAACCCTGTAAGCTACCTCTCCAATCCTGCAAAGTACCTCGAACGGCCCGATGTATCTGGGGCTCAGCTTCCCTCCTCGTCCGAACCGGATCATCCCTCTAGTAGGTGATATCTTCACTAGCACCATATCACCGTCTGCGAACTCCATCGGTTTGCGACTAGCATCAGCCCAGTGTTTCTGCCTGTTCTGAGCTACTCTGAGCCTGTCTCTGATCATCCCGACTTTCTCTGCTGCATCCGTGATCATTTCTGGCCCAAGCATAACTCTGTCTCCGACATCATCCCAAAAGAGCGGTGAGCAGCATCGTCGTCCATATAGCGCCTCGAAAGGAGACATACCGATACTAGCTTGGTAGCTGTTATTGTATGAAAACTCTACCAAGTACAGATGGCTCTCCCAAGATCCTCCAAAGTCCAGCACGCAGGTCCTCAGCATATCCTCCAGTGTCTGTATCGTCATCTCGGACTGCCCATCTGTCTGTGGGTGGTACGTCGTACTGAACTTGAGCCTACTGCCCAACTCCTCCTGCAAGCTCCTCTAGTAGTGGGATGTAAATCTGCTGTCTCTGTCCGATATGATGCTCACTGGCACTCCGTGTAGGCGAACTATCTGCTGCATGTATAGCTCCGCCAACTTCTCGGTGGAAAGCCCCACCTTGAAGGGTATGGAGTGCGCACACTTCGTCAGCCTGTCCACGATGACCCAAATGGCATCCTTCCCTCCTTGGGAACGAGGAAGCCCTGAGACGAAGTCCATCGTAATATATTCCCACTTCCACTCGGAAATGGGTAACGGCTGCAACAAACCAGCTGGCCTCTAGCACTCCGCCTTGACCTGCTGGCAAACTAGGCATCTCGAGATAAAACGTGATACATCCCTCTTCATCCCGTGCCACCAAAGATGTTCCCGCAAGTCACGGTACATCTCGTTAGCACCAAGGTGAATAGAATATCTCGATCGGTACACCTTCTGCAAGACTGCCTATATCAGCTCTCCCTTTGGCACGCACAATCGGCTGCCATGCCTCAAGGATCCATCCTCTGCTATAGTGAAGTCATCCAGCAATCCAGCTAAAGCCTGGGCTCGAAGTCTGTGAAGTCTCTCATCTGTAGACTGTGCCTCCCGGATCTGCTCCATCAAACCTGACTGAATGTCAAGCACCATCATCTGTATCGCTGATCCTGGCCGAACTAGCTCGATACCGAGATTCTCCAGGTCTTCCCGTAAATGCCGATCTATCATTAGATACCATGCCATCGGATGCCTGCTCAGCGCATCCGCCACCACATTTGCCTTCCCGGGGTGATACTGTAAATCGATGTCGAAGTCTTTCATCAACTCCAACCATCGTCTTTGCCTCATGTTCAGCTCTTTCTGCTGAACACATACTTCAAGATTTTATGGTTAGTAAAGATTTCCACACGCTCTCCGTATAAGTAATGTTTCCATAACTTGAGTGCAAAGATCACCGCAGCTAACTCTAGGTCATGGGTAGGATAATTTTGCTCATGAGTCCGTAATTGCCTAGATGCATAAGCAATCACTTTCCCATGCTGCTGTAGGATACATCCTAGCCCCTTCCCTGAAGCATCGCTGTAAATGGTGAAACCTCCAGAACCTGAAGGTAAAGTCAGAACTGGAGCGGTCGTCAGCCTCCTCTTCAGCTCCTCAAATGCTGCCTGGCAGTCCTCTGACCAAATGTACTCCGCGTCCTTCCGCGTCATCTTTGTCATGGGTTCAGCTATCCTAGCAAAGTCCTGGACGAACTTTCTATAATAGTCTGCTAAACCCAGAAAGCTCCTAATCTCTGAAACTGACGTCGGAGCCTTCCATGTCTCAACTGCAGCAATCTTCCTGGGATCCACCGAGATTTCATCTCCAGTAACTACATGGCCGAGAAACTCCATTCGGTCTAAAAAGAACTCGTACTTCGGCAATTTGGCAAACAACCTCTCCTGCCTCAGAATCCCTAAGACTATCCGCAAGTGCTCTGCATGCTCCTCCGGCGTCTTCGAGTATATCAGGATGTCGTCGATAAACACTACGACGAACTTATCCAGATACTGGTGAAATGTCTTATTCATCAAATTCATAAAGACAGCTGACACATTTTTGAGACCAAATGGCATCACCAGAAACTCGTAATGCCCGTACTTCGTGTTGAACGCCGTCTTCTGGATGTCTGCTGCCCTAACCTTCACCTGGTGGTACCCGGATCTCAAGTCTATCCTGGAAAACACCTTCGCCTCGCTCAACTGGTCGAACAAATCATCTATCCTGGGCAGAGGATATTTATTCTTGATGGTGATGGCATTCAAGGCCCGGTAGTCAATACGCAACCGGACTGTACCATCCTTCTTAGGCACAAAGAGCACTGGCGCTCCCCATGGAGAAGCACTGGATCGAATGAAACCCTTTTTCAACAGGTCATCAATCTGCTCTTTCATCTCTACGGCCTCCTTGGGATTCACTCTATAGCAAGCCCGGGATACTGGTGATGAACCCGGCACTAAATCTATAGTGAACTCCACATCTCTGTCAGGCGGATGCCCTGGAAGATCCTCTGGGAATACATCCATAAACTCCCTAATGATAGGGTGTGGCGGTGCTACATCCCCAACTGTCGCACAACAGTTCGGCTCTAGGCTGATCTCCGGCCCTGTCCTCCTGACACTGAATGGTGCTGTGCCTGGGGGACTGAACAAAATACTACCCTCATGACAATCGATAGATGCATGGGCATAGCTAAGCCAGTCCATCCCCAATATGATATCATAACCGGGGAGTGGCATCACAAAGAATCGTCCCCTGAACTCTCTTCCGGCTATAAAAATAGAACATCTATAGATAGCTCTAATAGGCACTAGTCCTCCTCCCGTCATCACTCTACTAATCTTCGCAGTAGGTGTAGCTACTAGATGGTGTTTATGCATAAACTCTAATGATAGGAAGCTATGAGATGCACCAGAATCAAACAAACATAGAGCTAGAAATGTATGCAAATAAACATGACCTGTGATGACGTCAGCTAAGTAATCTGGCTTCGAAACCTGCTCCGACTCTGGCTCAAGAGCTAGACTATAAATCTTCCCCTGAGGTCCCTTATGCTGCTGCAGATGCTGCCTAAACCTCTGTTGCTGGGTCGAGAGTGGTCCTCTAGGTATCCTGACTGCTGGGCACTCTCGAAGCTGATGGGTGGCAGACCCACAAGCCAAACACTGCCCCAACTTCTTCTTGCAGATGGAAGCGTCGTGGCCTATCCTCTTGCAGAATGCACAAAAACCTCCATTCGGCTGCTGTCGGGGTCCCGGGGCTCTAACTGGCGGGGTCTGATGATGTGGTGTAGGGGGACGGTATGTCTGCTGGTGCGGCGTCGGTGCTCTCTGCTAGAAAGCCTGACGCTTGGACGGTCGCTCGAGGTGTACAGAAGCCGGCCTCTTGCTAGACAGAAGACGCTCCTCAATGCTCCGGGCTAACTCTAGGCTCTGGTAGTAGTCAGTCGTACCGTTCGCCACTATAAGAATACCAATGTCTGGAACTAGGCCATGGCAAAACCTACGGGTCATCTTCTCTGGATCTGCAACCAGACTAGGAGTAAAACGGCTCAGGCGACTAAACTCTGCCGCATAGTCATTAACAGAACGGTTCCCCTGCTGGATGTTCTGGAATCGTAGCCCCATGGCTACTCTAGCAGTGGTCGAGAAGAATTTCTTCTTGAACTGGGTCTTGAACTGATCCCAAGTGGCCCTCCCTCTCGCAAATAACGGCTCATTCCGGAACCAGATTCCTGCCAAGTCTATCAGCAGAAATCCTGCTGCCTCGACCTGGAGGTCACCCGGCATCCTAACTCCAAGGAGCTTCTCTCTACCGAGTCTAGCCAGTCATCTGCTACTACTATGCCCTCAGTCCCTGAGAACTCCTTGGGGTTCAGACCCATGAAGTCCTTGATCGTCCCCGCTCTCTGCCGTAGCTCTACAGGTAGTGGGACCACAGGACGTTCCTCAGAACGCTCCATGCTCTGGTAGAGTAGGGTAGTCTGCTCCTGATGGGTTGTTAGGAACCCCTGGATCATAGTGAGCAGTTGGTTTCCGTCGAGTGTGACGGAAGCCTGGGTAGGTATAGTGATAGGGGGTGGTGGAAGTATGGGGTCCTGCTGGGCATGTGAGGTGTAAGGTGGAAGGTGGTTGTGGTATCTGGGTTTATGGATCTGTGGAGTGAGGGAGTGTGGTAGGTGGAGGTGTATCGGTCAACTGGTCAGCTGACTGGATATGAGGGCTCCATTCTCAGGTGTAACATACTGGGATGAACGAGTAAGCACCATCTAAATTACAATAAAAAGGACTTATAAGGACTTTGTTAAAGTAAGCAATCATAGACAAAAAAATCTAATTATAATAGCAAGCATGTGATGTACTTCCTATGTTGCAATCCTAGCATTCCTCTAGGTGTTCTAAGCGTCATTCCTAATGTTGTCTAATTACCTTAAGTTCCTAATTGCAGGCATGCTTGGTACAATAACGTAACCAAACAATTTAGTCTCGACCTGCATGGGCCACCACTAAAAACATGTCACGACCCGTTACCCAAATTGTTGGGCCGGGCCAAGTCATGTCCAGCCTGCGTTTGAAATAAAACGCAGTAAGCTGTTCTAGAGATAACAGGATAAGACTAAATGTGCTACCAGTTCTATAAGTGAATAAAAGTCATAAATAATCTAAACACAAAAGTCGTCTCATATAGTAAAATGTCCAAAGTACAAGTCTGAATTGTAAAACTGGATACATGTCCAGTTACAAAACACGTAGTCTAATACATGACTGCTCTCAAAAGTCTAAAGCAAAAAGACAACTAGGCGAGGTTCCCCGCAGGAACATCCTCGTATAGCAAAGTCGGGTCCTCGACAGTATCACCATAATATGAGTCGCAGAGTACCTCCTCCTCAGTAAGGACACCTACAACGTTATCCTGTCAGGACTGG